>JAJTUV010006671.1:0-16848 GCA_021653895.1 Mastomys natalensis
GTAACTATGCTGTCTAGTTTTCTGTCATCTTAACACAAGGTATCAGTGAAAATAGAGCCTCAACTGAGGACAAGCCTTCAAAGATATGACCATACACACACCTATAAGAAAGTTTCTTAGTTATTGGATGCTGGGGAAAGAATCAACCTGTTATTGGTGGTGTCAACCTTGGCATGTTAGTTCTGGCATCTACAAGAAAGTAGGCTAAGCAAACTATATGGAACAAGCCAATAAGAAACATTCTTCCATTACCTTGGCATTAGATCATACCCTTCTTGAGGTCCTGTGCTTAAATTCTCAGATGATGAACAGTGATGTGGAAGTATAAATTAAATAATATTTCACCTCCCCAATTTGGTTTTGAACACAGTTTTTCATCACAGGAATGATAGCCTTAAATAAGTGACTGAGAGATGGCTGTTTTTTTCCTGCTATCTTCTGTTGATCTAAAGAACATGAAGTGATAGGAATAGCTATAAAACCTGGATTACCCAAACAAGGAAACACTGCAGAGCACATGTGGAGTTATGACAAGAGTTGCTTCTCACAGGATAAAGAAAAAATGATAATACCCATTCTTCTACCCAATATGTACCAATGAAAATAATCCTTTCATAATTAGATGTTCATTAGCAAATGTCACATGTATCAAAATTTGTGTCTATTATGTGTGACCTTCAAAGTTGAACTCGGAATCACTGACTACAGAAAAAAGCTCACTGTTGCAGAATCCAAAATCAGCAAAGGTTTTGCATAATAATTAAACTGGCCAGCAAATTAAATCTCTGATGAAAAACTTATATAAAACAAATTGATTTAGATTAAAAAGAAAATCAGGGAAGTAAATGTGGAAACTATTGGAGATCATTTAATCATACTTCTGAGAGTTTTGAGGAAGAAATTCTCATGGAAAATAATTTTCTCTGAAAATACATGCTCAATGTACATTACTAGGTACTGGTTAAAATATACATATTCAAAATGTGGAGGGGAAGTGCTGAATGAAGGAATAGTGGATCAGGAATGGAGAATTTGGGACCAAGTGCACACAGAATAGGTATTGTTGTATTGTTGACCAAGCCTGTGTACAATTTTGGCTGCTGTAGCATATAGAACATAGAAACTCATACTGCCCTAGCCTGCCTAGTCCACAGACCACCTTTCAGAAAAATCCTCCCTAGAACACCTTCATCTTCCAACTGTATTTTAATATTTCTGATCCAGAAAACAATGAAGCAGAAAAAAACTGTTGGCAATTGTTTTTAACAAAACCCTAAGCTACCAG
Organism: Mastomys natalensis; assembly: GCA_021653895.1. Classification (NCBI taxonomy): domain Eukaryota; kingdom Metazoa; phylum Chordata; class Mammalia; order Rodentia; family Muridae; genus Mastomys; species Mastomys natalensis. Next base: position 1,286 of record JAJTUV010006671.1, read on the forward strand.
TTTTATCAATAAAAATACTGGAGGTGTGTTGAAAGCCTGCCAGCCAGCCAGGCAAAGAAAGCACCCAGCTCTCCTGACTTCTTCAACTTATTTCCCCAAAAGGAAGTTCTCCTCAATGTCATCTCAATAAATACATGAATAAATAATAAATAAATAAATAAATAAATAAATAAATAAACAAACCAAAGCAACCAACCAGCCAAAACAAGCAAACAAACAAACTACTGAAACTGAATTTCCATGCCTTCTACTTCCTCTACTCCCCTCTAATTTCAAAGTCAGCATAGGCTACATTACTTAACATTGACTGGTGAAAGAGGGAAGTTCTTTCTTTTTTCTTTTTTTTTTTTTTATTGGAAATTTTATTTACATTTCAGATGTTCACTCCTTACCCCATTTCCCCCCTCCCTCCCAGGAACTCACTATCCCTTCCCCCTTCCTCCTGCCTCCACGTTGGTGTACCCCCACCCACCCTCCCCCGTACCTCACCTCCCCACCCTCGAATATCCCCCCCCACGACGTCCAGCCTTCATGGGGCCAAGGATCTCTTCTCGACTTATATATAGCTCCCTTGCATATATAGCTGGAGCCATGGGTCCCTCCCTAAGCGCTCCCAAGGCTGGTGGTTTAGACCCTGGGGCTCTGGTTGGTTGGTATTGTTGTTTTCCTCATGGTGTCCTGAATCCTCTCAACTCCTTCAGCCTTCACTCTATCTTCTCCATTGGGAACCCCATGATCAGTTTAATGGTTAGCTGTGAGCATCTGTCTCTGAGTATGTCAGACTCTTGCAGACTTCTAAGGAGACAGCTATATCAGGCTCCTGTCAGCATGTACATCCTGACATCCACATCAACCTCTACCTTTGGTGACTGCACATAGGATGGATATCCAGGTGGAATGGTCTGTAGACGGTCCCTCCTTCAGGTTCTGTCCTGCACTGTGTCTCCATATTTGCTCCCTTCAGTATTTTGTTACTCCTTCTAAGAAGAACTGAAGCCCCCCCTACTTGGTCATCATTCTTCATGAGCTTTATGTGGTCTGTGAGTTGAATCTTGGGTATTTCACGCTTCTGGGCTAAAATCCAATAATCAGTGAGTGAATACCATGTATGTTCTTTTGTGATTGGGTTACTTCACTCAGGATGATATTTTCTAGTTCCATCCATTTATATAAGAATTTATCAAATTCATTGTTTTTAATAACTGAGTAATATTCCATTGTATAAATGTACCACATTTTTTGTATCCATTCCTCTGTTGAAGGGCATCTGTGTTCTTTCCAGTTTCTGGCTATTATAAATAAAGCTGCTATGAACATAGTGGAGCATATGTCCTTGTTATGTGTTAGAGCATCTTCTGGATATATACCCAGGAGTGGTATAGCTGGGTCCTCAGGTAGTGCTATGTCCAATTTTCTGAGGAACCACCAGACTGTTTTCCATAGTGGTTGCACCATCTTGTAGTCTCACCAACAATGGAGGAGTGTTCCTCTTTCTCCACATCCTCGCCACCCAGAAATGAACCCACACAACTATGGTCATTTAATCTTTGACAAAGGAGCTAAAATCATCCAGTGGAACAAGGACAGCATTTTCAACAAATGGTGCTGGTTCAACTGGAGGACAGCATGCAGAAGAATGCAAATCGATCCATTCTTATCTCCTTGTACAAAGCTCAAGTCCAAGTGGATAAGGACCTTCACATAAAACCAGACACACTGAAACTAATAGAAGAGAAGGTGGGGAAAACCCTCAAATACCTAGGCACAGGGAAAAGTTCCTGAACAGAACACCAATGGCCTATGCTCTAAGATCAAGAATTGACAAATGGGACTTCATAAATTGCAAAGTTTCTGTAAGGCAAAGGACAATCTCAATAAGACAAAACAGCAACCAACAGATTGGGAAAAGATCTTTACCAATCTCACATCCGATAGAAGACTAATATCCAAGATATACAAAGAACTCAGGAAATTAGACTCTAGACAACCAAATAACCCTATTAAAAAATGGGGTATGGAGCTAAACAAAGAATTCTCAACTGCGGAAATGCGAATGGCCGAGAAGCACCTAAAGAAATTGGTCATCAGGGAAATGCAAATCAAAACAACCCTGAGATTCCACCTCACACCAGTCGGAATGGCTAAAATCAAAAACTTAGGTGATAGCAGATGCTGGGAAGTGCTTTCTTAAAGCTAGACAAAAGACAAAGGAATAAAACAATCTTCCAAGTATCTTTCACTAACAAAATAATGAGAATTTACATAATGGGATCAAGTAAAGGGCTGGGATCCTGAGGGCTACAGTAAACACTGAAGGCTCCTAATGCCTTAATATATATGCTGGTCAAGAAGGATTAGAAAAATAACTGAGATGTGCTTTGGAAGTAAGTAAATATTAGGATAGAATTCTTACCTGTTATCTTCTGTATTAATTTCTTTACATGTAGGTGGGGGCAAAATATCTGTGAAAGTGACTAAAGGAAGGAACTTTGGGTAGAGATTCTCATACTGCATCTGATGTCAGGAGTAGAGACAGGAGTGGGTGTTAATGTACTTCTGGTTTTTCCTATTCATTCAGTACAAGATGCCAGCCTATTGAACTGTGCCATCCACATTTAAACTGAGTCATATCTCCTTGGTTATAATCTAGAAGCCTCCTCACAGGCATGCTAAGAACAATACTGACCACACCACCTTATAAAGACCAACCAGGCAAAACTACTAATTGTGCTGTTTTTAATAGGAAGTTATAAACATAGACATGTTCAATAAAATTAGCACTTTTTGGTTTAGTGGTCAGGGATTTCAAGAAACTTCTTTCATTCTTTGCAACTTGGCCAATTGTGTGTCTCTATGCTAATCACCATCTACTGTAAATAGTAGCTTCTCCAGTGAAGCTGAAAGGTATACTCTTCTATGGTATAACAGTAAGTCATTATGAACATTTTTATTATTGTGTCCATGAGAGATAGTTTTTTTTTTTTTTAAATGAGAAGTGCTTTGGTTTAACATTTTAGAAGTGGTACAAATGCTTGAATTTAGGTGTTTAGATCCAGACTCTCTCCTATTAACATGATCAAAAATTAATACATTTGGTACAAAGTTGCTTGCAATAGCCTCTTGTTATTCTTTTATGCTCCAAAATAGCAGATGCTGTAAAAATAAAAAAGATACTTAAATAGCAAACTTCATCACTAGTAGGACAATATATTTTCACTATTCATTTTTTTATTATCCATGCCATTCTTAGACAAGAAAGAAATAGAGAGGAGAAACAGCTCAGAGGTTAAGAAAACTTGTTCTTCTTCCAGAGGACCTGAGTTTGGTTCCCAGCCCCAACATAAAAAAGCTTACCAGCCTCTTACAACTTTAGCTTTAGAAATTCTGAAGCTTTCCTGTAACTTCTGAATACTCACATCCCTCTATAAGTAAATAGTAAGTACATCTTTAAAAAAAAATGAGACAAAAACAAGATGAAAAATTCTTTGTATACCTTGTCTAAGCAGCTGAAAGTGTGTTCAAGAGGCTACCAGATATTCAAAACTGAGAAGGTAAAATTAGAGAAATAAAAAAGATGAAAAAACTGACACCTAGGGGGCATCAACTACCTTGCCTTGTCACAGAAATCAAGTGGAAAAATAATAATCAGGCCCAGGCACTGTAGTTACAACACCGCAAAATACACCATTTCATACTGCTCACAACATCCAAAAAAAAAAAAAACAAGAAAGAAAGAAAGAAAGAACAAAAAAGAAGGAAACAAGGAAGAAAGGAAGGAAGAGAGAGAGAAAGAGAGAGAGAGAGAGAAAGCACAGTGCTAAGGCATTGGCAGAATTGGTAATAAAAGATCCACATTAACTCACCACTATTTTTTACCCAAAACAACTGAGCTCATTTTTATTAACAAGTCTATTTCAACCTGAGTACAGCACCTAGTGAAAATCACTAACATCTTTTCCTTTTTCATGGAAAGGTTAGGGTCATTAAATCCCAAAAACAGTAGTGGCTTAATTAGGCTATAATGGTGCAGGAACATTTCATGTAGGAGAAGTAAGCCCTGTTCATTAGAACACTCCAGTTGCAGTCAGCCAGGTAACATGCTGGAGCCTGTAATTCTTGTAATTGAAAATGTGTACTAGGCATCCACAAGGCAGTAGCTGAAGCACACAGGAGATATAGACAGTAGTAGCAACACAACACTGCAAACTCCATTTTGTGAAGAAAACTAAAGACAGCTCCACAATAGAGAGAGTGCTAGAACAAGAAAAATGCCAATAGAATTCTTGGGAGCTTGGGTTTAGGGCAACTCAAGACACATTCATATCCAGTACCCTCTCTCCACTCTCACAGCTGACTGTAATCCTGTATTTCCATGGGGAAATAACAGACTATCCTAAGAGATTCTGTCTGTCCATCCTTTTTGTTTTGTTTTGTTTTTGCTTTGCTTTGCTTTTCCTCCTTTATTTTTTATTTTATTGGATATTTTCTTTATTTACATTTCAAATGTTATCCACTTTCCTGGTTTTCCCCTCCCAAACCCCTTATCCCATCTGCCTCTCCTGCTTCTATAAGGGTGTTTCCCACCCACCCTCACACTCCTGCCTCCCGCCCTCAAATTCCCCTACAATGGGGCATTGAGCCTTCACAATACCAAGGGCCTCTCCTCCCACTGATGCCCAACAAGGGCATTTTCAGCTACATATGTGGCTAGAGCCATGGGTCCCTCCATGCATACTCTTTGGTTGGTGGTTTAGTCCCTGGGAGCTCTGGGAGGTCTTGTTGGTTAATATTATTGTTCTTCCAATGTGGTTGGAAACCCCTTCACCTCCTTCAGTCCTTTCTCTAACTTCTCCATTCAGGACTCCAATGGGGCCCCTATGTTCAGTCCAATGGTTGACTGCAAGTATCTGCCTCTGTATTTGTCAGGCTCTGGCAGAGCCTCTCAGGAGACAGATGTATCAGGCTTCTGTCATCATGCACTTCTTGGCATCTGTATGTTGTGGATAGCCCTAGCCTTGTATTTTGATCCTAGTTCAACTTTCCTGGGAGGGGCTGCAGAGGAGGATTGAATCTGTACACAGGTGATGTCTTGTGAACCATCTGTCCAATTAAATTTGTAAAATAAAGGCTAGAGCCAGTGATTGGCAGTAGAAGGGGTGGCAGAGAAAAAGGCTTAGGGGAGGAGAGAAGAAGAAGAATTTGATATAAGAAGTAGTCGATGGAGGAATTGGAAGTAGAAGGAAGTCGATGGAGGAAGGTGAAGGAGTAGGAAGCCGACAACGGAGAAGCTGGGGGTGGAAGGACAAGCACATGGCCTGGATAAACCGCAAGTTATAAGGGATCTTATAACTGGGGAATAGAGTAGTGTAATGGTAAATCTGCCCAATCTAGGCATGCAATGTATACCATAATTATTGAGTTGTGTTTTCCCTTACTGGTCTTATTTGGGTAGGAGATTTATAGCAACATCGATAATAGTGTCTGGGTTTCATGACTGTAAATGGAGTAGACCCTCAGGTGGAGAAGTCTTTGAATGGCCTTTCCTTCAGTCTTTGCTCCACACTTTGTCTCCATATTTGATGCTTAGAGTATTTTTCCCCTTTCTAAGAAGCAACAAAGCAACCACACTTTTGTCTTCCTTCCTCTTGAGCTTCATGTGGTTTGTGAATTGTATCCTGGGTATTCCAAGCAATTGGGCTAATATCCACTTATCAGTATTTGCACACCATGAGTGTTCTTTTGTGATTGGGTTTCCTCACTCTGGATGTTATTTCCTAGCTTCATTCATTTGCCTAAAAATTTCATGAATTCATTGTTTTTAATAGCTGAGTAGTACTCTATTGTGTACACATTCTGTATCCATTCCTCTGTTGAAGGACGTATGAGTTCTGTCCAGCTTCTGGTTCTCATATATAATGCTGCTAATGAACCCACACACCTATGGTCACTTGATCTTTCACAAAGGAGCTAAAAACCATCCAGTGGAAAAAGACAGAATTTTCAACAAACTGAGCTGTTTCAACTGGATGTCAGCATGTAGAAAAATGCAAAGTGACCCATTCTTATCTCCTTGTACAAAGCTCAAGTCCAAGTGGATCAAGGACCTCCACATAAAACCAGATACACTGAAACTAATAGAGGAGAAAGTCGGTAAGAGCCTCAAACACATGGGCACAGGGCAAAGTTTTCTGAACAGAATACCAATGGCTTAGGCGCTGATATAAAGAATCAACAAATGGGACCTCTTAAAATTGAAAAGCTTCTGTAATGCAAAAGACGCTGTCAATAGGACAAAACAGCAATGAAGAGATTGGAAAAAGATCTTTACCAATCTTACATCCAATAGAGAAATAATATCCAATATATAAAAAAAACTGAAGAAGTTAAACTCAAGAGAATCAAATAATCCTATTTTAAAAAATGGACTACAGAGCTAAACAAAGAATTTTCAACTGGGGAAACTCAAATGTCCAAGAAGTCACCTAAAGAAATGTTCAACATCCTTAGTCATCAGGGAAATGCAAATCAAACCAACCCTGAGATTCCATCTCACACCAATCAGAATGGCTAAGATCAAAAACTCAGGAGACAGTAGATGCTGGGGAGGATGTGGATAAAGAGGAATATGCCTACATTGTTGGTGGGATTGAAAGCTGGTAAAACCACTCTGGAAATCAGTATGGCGCTTCTTCAAAAAATTGGACATAATATAGCTTTGTATAACATAGTATAACTATGAAGATCCAGTTATATGCCTCCTATGCATAAACCTAAAAGTTTCTCTAACATATAACAAGGACACCTGTTGTATGTCTATCCTTAATTCTTTACTCACTAAAGCAAGTTCACTAAGCATCCTAAGCAGATTAAACACATTAGTTTTTACACCTTCTATTTCAAGCAAAGAATAAGAGACAACATGACTCTATGACCTAGTCATTGAACATAAATGAAACTTGTACCTCTTATAGGGATGCCCACATTCCTTGTGGGACTGAACCTTACTCATCACCCAAGTCGTGCCTATGGCCTATTTGTGGCAACACTTCCGATAAATCTCCTACTGAAAAGGAGAATCAGCATCACAGATAATATAAGCTCATATATTGAACATATTCTGTCAAGTAGTACATTCCTAAGCATGCTGAATCTGATGTCATAACCTAAAAGAGAGTAAACTTATGATTTTGGTGTACTTAGCCTAGGTTTGGGAACATATGTACCAAAAAAAGGAGAAAGTAATGAGAAAAAGTACCTCTGAGCGTATTCAACTTTCACCAGAAAGATTTAACTGAAAGGCAAAGAATGGATAGTTTGAAAGTGAATTAACAGAGAGTCTGTGCCTGAAAATCTCAGCTCATTTAGCCCCTAATAGAAGCAGGTAGCATCTGAGTAAGCAGCAACAAATGTAAAAGGAAACAACCCCAGAGGAATGTCTGCCCAGAGGAGAGGCAGCAGCAACATGTTTTTACATGCCTTGGTGACAATGATAGAGGATGATGACACAGCACAGAGAATGGGCATTGATGGGATCAGGATGCCAGACACAGCTCTAGAGGTGAGTGTGGTACCACACACCTCAGAGGGGAGGTGTGAATATCCTGGTACCCCAGAGACAACACCAGCTAGTCAAAGCTATTCCTGTAGATGAACATTGTTGTAGTGGCTCAATTTGTTCCCCTTGATGTGGTAAAATTAAATGTTTTAGAGCTAAATAACTGATGTTGTAAAGGCATAAGCTCCCAATACGTAGAAGAAAATAGGTTGAAAGGAATGACCTCCTATCATTAAAAGAAACAAAACTATTTCCAGTTGTCTGGATTCTAGGACATTTACATGTTTATTAACATTCCAGGGGAAGAAACATTAATCAAAACCATACAGTGTGATCTAAATATAGATATCCAGGTACTTTGAGTCAACACAAGAAATTGGATGAGCAGAAAAGAGACAGTCAGGTCTGGTAAAAGATAAATGAACTGAAATATCAGTGCAGAAGTTATTTTGACTGTTCAGTAGCTATTTCATCCAAATCAAAACAATGTCTCCTAGAAGGGGGAAAGAGCCTCATAGAACTGTAAGAGTAAATCAAACATATAAGGTAAAAGGAGTACACAAAACTTACAAGACTTAGGAATGTGCTTGAAAATTACAAGCTTCTCAAAACCTGTGCTCAAGATTATAAAAGTCCTGTAGTAAGCATTTAATTCCAGCCTGAAGTTTCTACCCCTCCATTGCTATTTAAGTTCCCAGATGAAAGATACACACAAACTTTATATATACAATAAGCCTTAATCAGTATGAAATCTTGACAGCTGCCTACCATTATACTGTTAAAATCTACTTTCATATAGATAACTCTGAATTACTACTTTCCATGTTTCATCTGGGCTGCTCTTAACACCAACTGGTCAGTCCTAAGGGCCATGTTTTGTTGACTGCTAACCCATGGTTATACCTTCCTCTTCCCCTCTTGGTTTCCTCCAAAACCAAGCTGAGGAAACCTAAACACCACCTCTGTCTTTCTGCACAGCTATTGGCTGTTGGTATATTTATCAATCAGAAATAACTTGGGGACAGCATAACTGGGGCAATGTGCAGACTTCAGGTCTTGGGGGCCCACACTTAACATTCCTATAGACAGTAAAGGACAAAAACTCAACATAAATGTTTTTAATATTTACCAGAGAGAGGAGATTCTGGTGTAAGGTTATAATTCCTTACAGGGAGCTCCATGGATGCAGCTTTTGGAGCTATCACCCATATGATGATGACCATTTCCGTGCTTCACTTGCCTTTGTGTCACCCTTGCTTCTCTAGGTATCCCCCAATAAACTCATTAGTGTACCAAGCTAGACATGGATGGAATAATTTCCTTGATGCCTCCAGTGTCCTAACTGAAGTAAACCGATGTTGGTTCACATATGCCTAGGGAAAGGGCACACAATCCTCTTGTATTCAACAATGTGGAAATGATTATATGATACAGAGATCTTTACAGTAATACAAGTGTCTTAAGAGAGAGAGGAGTTGAATCTTGGGTATTTCAGGCTTCTGGGCTAAAATCCAATAATCAGTGATGAATACCATGTATGTTCTTTTGTGATTGGGTTATTTCACTCAGGATGATATTTTCTAGTTTCATCCATTTATATATGAATTTATCAAATTCATTGTTTTTAATAGCTGAGTAATATTCCATTGTATAAAAGTACCACATTTTTTTGTATCCATTCCTCTGTTGAAGGGCATCTGGGTTCTTTCCAGTTTCTGGCTATTATAAATAATGCTGCTATGAACATAGTGGAGCATATGTCCTTGTTATGTGTTAGAGCATCTTCTGGATATATACCCAGGAGTGGTATAGCTGGGTCCTCAGGTAGTGATATGTCCAATTTTCTGAGGAACCGCCAGACCAAGTAGGGGGGGGGGCTTCAGTCCTTCTTAGAAGGAGTAACAAAATACTCAAGGGTGCAAATATGGAGACACAGTGCAGGACCGAAACTGAAGAAGAGACAGACCATTCCACCTGGATATCCATCCTATGTGCAGTCACCAAAGGTAGAGGTTGATGTGGATGTCAGGATGTACATGCTGACAGGAGCCTGATATAGCTGTCTCCTTAGAAGTCTGCAAGAGTCCGACATACTCAGAGGCAGAAGCCCACAGCTAACCATTAAACTGATCACGGGGTTCCCAATGGAGAAGATAGAGTGAAGGCTGAAGGAGTTGAGAGGATTCGAGACACCATGAGGAAAGCAACAATCCCAACCAACCAGAGCCCCCAGGGTCTAAACCACAAGCCTGGGAGCGCTTAGGGAGGGTCCCATGGCTCCAGCTATATATGCAAGGGAGCTATATATAAGTGGGAGAAGAGATCCTTGGTCCCATGAAGGCTGAACGTCGTTGAGGGGGATACTCGAGGGTGGGGAGGTGAGGTACAGGGGAGGGTGGGTGGGGGTACACCAACGTGGAGACAGGAGGAGGTGGGAAGGGATAGTGAGTTCCTGGGAGGGAGGGGGGGAAATGGGGTAAGGAGAGAACATCTGAAATGTAAAAAAATTTTCCAATAAAAATTTTCCAATAAAAAAAAAAAAGAGAGAGAGGAGATGAAATTCTGCCATTCAGGGGCTTAATTTCCAGTTTTAACTTATCAATTCATTTCTTCAGCAAATGTGTAGTAAGGTACTGCTAAATCATATAGGTATACACCACAAGGATCAGGAAACACTGTAGAAGGGAGGACAGAAAAATTACAAGAGTTCGAGAATGCCCAGCAGCTGTGGTTGTCTGCACAACATCAAGCCAGTTAATATTCCAGCATGGACAGAGGATGAACTCACAAGTACCCATCCTTAACATGGGAGCTACTGAAAGTTGAAGGCTTCTGGAGAAGGGAACTTCAACTTGCTTCAGTGGTATTGCCCCTGATAAGATGTTGTTTCTCTAGTAAATTACACCATATGTGTGCACACACAGGCAACACTAACTCAATTCAGTGGGGTTTTTATTAAGTTTTATTAAAAGTGCCCCTTGATAATGTTATACATTTACATTCAATACATTCTGGTGATTCAAACTCACTTGTCATTTCAGTGGGTTTTCTTAAAAAGGAATAGGAAGTTAGAGGGAAATTGGAGTAGTTGGAAGATAAGAAGTTGATATTGTCTAAATGTGCATTGTGCACATAGATGAAATTATCAAAGAGTAAACTTAAAGTAAATAATGAAGTATGTGGTTGGAGCGTACTAGAGCTAGACAATATGCCTCAGTTTTTACATTAATCAGCATTACTGAAAATACCAGTTACAAACTTATGAGTCTGGGAAAAACATTATCTGTCTATGCAGAATCCCTTCATTCAAATTCTTTTATCAATTATATTTTAATGAATTTTTAAAACAATGGCTTCTAATGTTTTTGTTTTATACATCCTTAGTTTGAAATACAGGAACCCATCCCTGCCATCATCTTCTGCTCTGCTCTCCAACTTGCTTTTTTGAAACATGTCTCAGACTTGCCTGGAACTTGATAAGTAGACAAGTCATGTTGAGCAGCCAAGTCCCAGGGTTTCTTCTGTTTCTGCCTCCGTACTGGTATTACAATCACATGCATACCCAGCTCCTCTACTTGGGTTCTTAGGTTTTAAGTCAGGTCCTTATGTTTAGATGGCATGCGTTTGAACAACTTGGCTTACTTCCCAGATTCCGGGAGGCATTTTAAATGTTAGTTTTAGCAGGAACCAATGCTCCTAGACATTGAAAAAATGCCATGTTCGATCATCATGATGCTCACATTTAAAGCACCTTTAAGCTTCCTTTGATGCCAATATGTAGTAAAGTTCTGAAAGAAACTTTTTGATCAACTTTAAAGGAACATTTAAGCAGCAGTCCCCAAGAGTCCAGAATCAACGTTGTCTCCTTCCTAGGCTATTTCTGACACTCCTACAGGGGCTCCATTGGCAATTTAGGCACAGGACCACTAAATTGTCTGAGAATGTCAGTAAAGTACCAGGTAGTCAAAATGTGTCATTGCCTTCGGAACAGGTATATTAATAACCTAGGGACTCTGATGATTAATTTTATTGTTTAAGGCAGTTTACCTGTGTAATGTCATGCTTCTCAGATGGAGACAGGCAGGATTCTAAAGCAGGCAGCTAGGTACCAGAGGTACTGACCATCATTCCATAAATATACACCTATTCCAGGAGCATCCATTTTGCTCTAAGGTATCACGGGACATCATAGTGAAAAGAGGTAGAGCATAATCCCAAATTTATATTAATTTTTTAAGATAAAAGTTATAGCTTTGAGCGATTTTTAAACTGTGATGGGCAATTCAGGTAATAGCCACTGGACCTCCTAGGGCAATAAATCCATTCACTCACATACCTTGAGGGTAATTTTAATGGAAAATACTTAAATGTATCCATGGAAGAAAAGTTTTTGGCAGTCAGATGGACCTGTGTTCAGACTGGTCTTTCCAGTACAGGTGCTGTGAATGAGTAGTTCTATTTCTGAGCCTCAGTTTCCTATGTGGCTGAAGGGAGATGTGCAAACTCATAAGTTTTGTCATTAGCTAAAACAAATACTTGAGAAAACAAACAGAAAGGGAGATTTATACTGCTCACAGTTTCAGTCCATTGGCATCTGATTCATTATGTTGAGCCTGATATAAGGCAGAACTCTTAGAAATCGGACTGTATAACAAAGTAGACTGATCTCCTCATAGAAGCAGAAAACTGACAGAGACAGGAAAAAGCACTCTCCAAAGAAATGGTTTTAGTGATGCATGTCTTGAAGCCAGGCTCCATCTCTTAGGGATCCATTCAGTATGAGCACATCAGAAGATGAACCATTGATGAGGTTTGTTACTCTGCTTATGTTAACTTCATACACGCTAGAATTATTTTGGAAGAGGCAACCACAAATGAGAAAATATTCTCACCATAATGTTCTGTGGACAAACCTGTGTGCATTTTATTGATTGATGATTGAAGTGTAAGGGCATTGTGGGTAGTGTAGGGTAAAAGGTACAAATCCAATTATCCAATTAAGGTTAAAAGAAAAATTTAAAAATCACATCAATCACTGAGCATGAAAAGACACCAACGCCTAGCATGATGAATCAGTTCACTCTCTCATATCTTGAGGGTTATTTTAATAGAGAGGTTTTAAATGTGTCCATGAACAAAAGGTTCTTTGCTGTCAGATGGATCTGGATACAGACTTTTCTCTCTGGTACCTTCAAGCTCCTGGCTTAAAATTTCACCAATCCCCGCCATGGAAAATGCCCTTCACCCCCCCAAATATAAACCTGTCTCCCACTCATGTTTTGCTAGTTCTTACCCAAGAAGAAGAAGCCACCTTCTTGTGTAATTCCTAACAAATCTGTATTGTTAGGGTCTTTTGTGTGGTGTGACTTTTTTGGACACCTTGGCTCCTGGCCTTCAAGATACTTTTGCCTTCATTGCTATAACTCTTTTATTAATGAAACCATTCCCTCTGACCTATGAAACGTCTTTTGGGGAATCTTTTCCTTCAAAAATGCAATACTTCATGGGGAAGCTTTTCACCTCAGATCTACAACACATACAGGCAGTCGCTATCCCTGTACTATAAGAGAGCAGGCTGAGTAAGCCAGAAGGAACAAGTCAGAAATCAGTGTTCTTCCAAGGCTTCTGTTTCAGTTCTTGCCTTGAATCTTTGACCTCAGTTCCCTCAGAAATGGACCATGACCTGAGAGTTATAAAATAAATTTATCCTGTCATCCCAAGTAGTTTTTGGTCATGGTATTTTGTCACAGGTATCACACTTAGAAATCCTAATTAAACAGTATCCAGTGACATCTTAGTGATTCAATAATTCAGATGGAGATTACAACTGTAACAAGTGAGCCATTGTATACACACTGAGTGTGAAACTAGATAACTATGCCTACTTGATAGCTGGGTTATTGGGAGAGTTAACTGAGCTAGTATGACAGAATGTATTGTACAGAGGTGATATCTAAGGAACAGTTGCCTCCATCCCATTCAGGACTTAATAGCATAAGAGTATGAACTCTTGATTAGGATGCTAACTAGGAGATAGGGAGATAATTTTTAGCAGTAAAGTGTCTGATGTGCAATCATGAGAACATAATTTTGATGCCCACAAACCAATTTACAAAAGACAGCTGTATGACTCATTCTTGCAATCGCAGCGTTGGGAAGGTAGAGACAGGGAGATCTCTGGGGTTCAATGGCCAGTCATCCTAGCTTAACCAGTGATCTACAGGTACACTAAGTGACTCTGTTTCAAAAAATTAGATGAGAAGTGCCTAAGGAATAACCCAGGGTTAATATCTGATTATAGGCATATATGCACCCATACAAAAAAGCATACACACAGAGAAAATACAACACACACACCACACCACACACACACACAAACACACAAACTCAAACATAGTAATGAAAACACTTAAACACACAAGCATACAAATTAAAACATTAAATAACCAAGTATAGAAGCTATTAATGGCCATGGCCATTTCTTGGACTGCCTCTTCATATCCTTCCATGATTTGTGACTTCAGTGCTCTCATCCTTTTCCAGGTAAGACCTCATAATTACCTTTAGCATAAGGGGTGAATGTGAACATGATATAAAAGATTATTAATATTGGATATGGGTTACTAAAGCATCTGGTATTATCTTGAAAATGATGTGGTCAGGCTAACCTGCTGGAGTCTCAGGGACCAGTCTTCCCAATTATTCTAATCAAGCACAGGTTAAGCATATCTATACATAGCAAGTGACTACCATGTGAGGAACTGATACTCTCACCCCTGACACTAGAACAAGTATCAGTTGACAATTTTTGTAGAATATCATTTAAATGGTATTAACAGATACTCATTAATTTTGAAGAATGGGTGTTAACACATTGTTATGACTTCCACCATACCCTCCACACTTAAAGTAGAAGCACTAATCTTCAGGACTTTACAATGTGACAGGACTGGAAGACAGGACCTTCACAGAGGTATTTATATTCAAATGTGGCCAGTAGTGTGGGTCCTGATCCAACTTGACTGAACTAGGAAGCTTTCATGGATAACTTAGAAACTGAATTTCCAGCCCCAACTCCCACTCCCATTTACATCATGCAATGAAAACAACCTCTCTTCAAACACTGAAATATTTTGTTCTTTATCAGCCTCCACACATTCAGGCATGAATAAACACAGGTGTACAAACATGTATATACACTCATTACCACAAACACATAAATAACTAATATATGACTAGTCGGGTGCTGATTTATCTAGGTGAGTTGTACTATGCATCTGGAAAACACATGGCTAATTTCTTTTTCACCTATTGCCAAATAAAACAAAACAAAACAATCAAACAAACAAAAATTCCCCCCTAAAACAAAACCTCACCAGTCTACTGTTGAGGTTTTATCTTTTACTGTCTATTTTAATTCTAAGTGTTGGCGCCTGTAACCCTGCTGCCAAGTTAATTCTGATTGGTAAATAATGATGCCAACAGCCAATATCTGAGAAGAAGAGACATAGGTGGGATATAGTTGGGGGTTGGAGGTATTGGATGACCACAAGGAAAGAGAGTGCAAAAGCAGGAAGGAGAAGAGGCCATAGGGTAAGAGACCCTGAGGGGCATGGCCCTGAGGGCTGCCCAATTGCACAAACAGCAGGCCAGATGGAAGATAGTAAGTAAAACTAGGGGGTTTTCTATAGGAAATTAGATTCTAACATCATGGAGGGTAGGTAGCTGCCCAGTTCTTCTGTACTTTAAGGCTATTGTAAATGTAAAGGGTGTGAGGGTGTCTTATCATCTGGGAACTTTAATACCAAAGGGGAGGTTGAAACCACAGCCTGGATTAAATACATTCAACAACAATCTGCCTTCGATTTTAATTGATCTTTTGCCCTTTCAGAATTTTCTTGTGTGTAATATTTAAAATATTGGCCACTATTTTTATAACCCAATTACAGACACTATTTTTATTTTTTTTTTTTTGATAAAAAATGAAAAACCAATTTTTTGTTAAACT
>JAJTUV010006674.1:0-19604 GCA_021653895.1 Mastomys natalensis
TAACTATATTTTATCTCTCTGCTCTTTAGAGTCAATTATATAGTCCCATCATCAACAAACAACTCCTCCTTGTACACCTTAACCTTACTACTCACAACCCTGTCCTTTTGTAACAATAGTTTTATAGAGCCCACATGGACAATGAAACATAAAGTGACCTCTGATAAGAATGCAACACTATCATTTGTAACAGCATGGGTGAATATGAAGAAGGTTTACAGATATTTTAAGAGTTTGTTATCTCAATAGTATACAGATAATTTTCATAATTGATTGTTTCAGTCAACATGGCTAGTTACACTCACACAACCACACAATCACACATTACTTTTTGTTGTGAGTAAGTTTTGTTTGTTTGTCTATTTTTTCAGGACAGAGTTTTCTCTGTCCATCTGGATTTCTCTGTAGCCAGCATCAGTCTCAGGATTGCCTCTGCCTCTGTCTCAAGTACTGTAATTAAAGGCTATACCACCATGCTGGATAACAATTTCATTTTTATGTGAAACCAGTACTTCAAGCTTTCTTTTCATTTCATCTTGGAAGAAATAGTTATATATCAAAATAGTATTTTTAATTTAGTAACTTGGGACTGAAGATATGAGCACTTGTTGCTCTTAACAGAATGACCATGATTCAGTCCAGCACCTGCATAGTGGCACCCACTTCAACAAAGTTAATACATTTTCAGACCTTTCTATCACAGAAGACACATGGTACCAAACATACATGCAGCAAAACACTAATGATCTAAATAAATCTCATGTTTTATTTATATTAGTTAAAAATCATTCCAAACAAAAATAAGCAGAAAATAAATTATTAACTTGTACTTTATGTTGTCTGAGAAAAAATCATGTGTCACTTCTGACTGCTTTCAACTTACAGAGGACTCATTGGCATACCTTCTGCCTGAGGTCTGTGTTTATGGCTTATGAGCATTTGCCACATGTCCAGTCTCCTGTTATAATATAATTCAATACAGAAGTTTTGCATCCCAGCATCAGGTTATTAGAAGAAGTACATTCTCTCTTTGTTTTTTTTTACTAAGGATTTTATTTACATTTCAGATGTTTTCCCCTTACCACTTTTTCCCTTCCCTCCCAGGAACTCCCTATTCCCTTCCCCTCCTCTTGCCTTATGATGGTGTACCCCCAACCTCCCCGTACCTCACCTCCCACCCTCGAATACCCCCCACAGATGTCCAGCCTTCATGGGACCAAGATCTCTTTCCATTATAAATTAGCTCCCTTGCCTATATAGCTGGAGCCATGTCCCTCCCTAATGCCACCCCAGCTGTGTTTTAGACCTGGGGGCTCTGGTGGTTGATATTGTGATTTCCTCATGGGTCACGAATCCTCTCAATTATGTAACATTAGAATACACACACTGTGAACATGCATGGCTTCCATATGGTGATTACATTAGAATATCATGTACATGTGAATACAGTAATGCTTCAATTATGATAACATTAGAATACCACACACATGTGAACATGCACGGCTTCTATCCTGATTACGTTAGAATATCACTTGCACATGAACATGTCATGACTTCCATCATGAATACTTTACAATACCACCTACAGGTGAATAGTCCACAGCTTCTATCACAGTGATAACTTTAGAATATCATGCACATGTGAGCACACCACGGCTTACATCATGGTGTTTACATTAGAATATCATATACAGATGAACACACCATGGCTTACATTGTGATTACATTAGAATATCACATACATGTGATCACGCTATGGCTTCCATCGTGGTGATTACATCAGTATATCACATACACATGAACTCATCATGGCTTTTGTCATGATCTAGATTGCCTGGGTTTGAGCCCCTCAGACTATTTCTCAGGATTCCATTAACCCTGAAATGTTGCATCATTTTTCCATCAGATTCAATATCTTATGAAACAGGCTGCCACATTCTTCTGCTGGAATGTAGAGCCTCCTCATGATGCTTTGTGTTAAGCTAATGCAACATAATGTAGATTAATCTGAGAAGAAGAAACTTCAATTAAGAACATACCTTCTTGAAATGGTGTGTAGAAAAGTCTGTTCAGATCTCTCTTGAGCTATGACTCCTATGGTAGTGTGTAGTCATTTGTGAGTGTTGCCTTAAATCAGAGGTCATTGGGCTTGTTCTAGAAGTCTAACTGAAATACTAATGGATTGCCAAACAACATGAAGTATTCCCTAATGTTTTCCAATTCTGTTCCTGCCCCTTAGAATTCTTACTTGATCCCTGGGCTCTATTCTCTCAGAGTCAAGCTACTTAAAGCTTCCATATTCGACAGTCAAGCCACTCTCCTGCTGCTAGGATATGCTATTACAGAACTAAGCCTAACTGTGATACTCTCAGTGTGTGTAGGCATAAAATTCAGTCATTGACCCTTGTTGGTGAGCTCTTTAGAAGCAATAGGTCCATGGCATCTTCACTGTTTTAGGATAGTTCTGGTCCAATTGATCCTGCACTATTTCTGTTGCTCTCCTAGAGAACTAAGATAGCCATTATTCTCCCACACTCTAAGCATTAACTCCCAGTGCAGATGTCTCTTAACACCTTTGTCTGAACAGCTTCCCTGGACCATTCCTGTCCACACCTTCCACACAACCCGAGGCATCGGTCCTACCTATCATGCAGTTTCCTCATCTAAATTTCTCAATTATTTCTCTAGCCTGCAGCTTACTTTGTCATGTGTGCACTGCCATTACTGTTTTTTATGGAAAGGTCACATAGCAGGCTGGAACGAAGAGATCTACATCAGTTGTTTCCCAGTTTCCTTCTCAACATACCATGCTTGGATCCAAGCACTCAGCTCTGCAACCTATTTCTTAGAGTTTTCACCAATAGTGAGTTCACAAGTACTATCACAATGGTAGGAGTTCTATCTAAGTAGGTCCAGATTTTACATGGGTGTCCTTGGTGTCTAAGACTGAAACTTGTCTTCCAATCTCTCTCCTATTTTCAGGACTATCTTTTGTTCCAAAGACCCACACTGGGCTGTTTGTTTAGTATTCCCAAATACTAACCCATCAAACTCTGTGCTTACTCCCAGATCATAAATTTCTAGGAACCTGTTACTGTTTTTCCAGCAATGACAAAGTTAGCCAGGCTTTGATCCTTCAACAATTTTCCTCAAGATTCTGTTAACCATGTAATCTTGCAACATTTTTTCAGCAGATTCCGTGCTCTGTGGATGATGCTGCCACATATTTCTGCCAGTTGTGATAGAGCCTCAGCATCGTAGTTTGTGCTGTCTTATCTTGACACTTTCTCTAGTCACATGAGAAGATGTAACCTCATTTGAACATGTGTAATTCTAGGTCAAGATTTTGGTCAGAAGCTTCATCTTTCAGCTTATGATATGGACAACTGGAGTACCTGCCAATTCATGATTGTTTTTATTCCTTATGGATTTAAGTTGACAATTAGGAATACCTTCACAGTAAAACAAACAAACAAACAAACAACAACAACAAGAAAACAAAATCCTCCAGTGTCTTGGCGATTACAGTTGACATTTGCTATCTAATTTAAATCTTGTTTATTGGACATCCATGTTTAAGAGCCAGGTGACAACAAAATCTCCAGTAAACACACTTTCTTTTAGAGTGAAACATATACCTTTATTATGTTGAATTACTTAATTTATTTTATTTTTACAATTTTGCTTCTTATAGCCCTAAAAACTTACCATGATTGCTTGATAATGTTTTAAATTAACTTGATTTTTAGGGAATTTCACAAATCATGGGATATTAAATACTCTGATCCAGTATTTCTTGACATTGGTTCTTAGCTCATAATCTCCCATTCAGTTTGGTATCTATGGAAAATCAGAATTTTTAGAGTCAGTTCTCTTAGTTTGGCAGTCATTAACATTTGGTCTTCTTAGAAAAGACAGAGGCAAGTATTTGATATTTTCTAGGAGGTTTTTTATTAAATAATCACTTTCAATTTCACAGGAAATGGAAGGACAAAGGCCACTGATATATGATTAGACATTTTTTCACATATATTAGATGAAACTAGGTGACAGGTTCTCACATGTTTCACAGAGGAGTTTAAATAAAAGGGAGGGTTGAAGGGAACCAGAGAGTGCCTTAGGGGAGGAAGTAGAAGTAGGGGTGGAGGGAAACAGTGGCTTTCTGTAGGGACTGTGCCATATCCCAGGGAACAAGCAACAGAGATGACAATGGGAATGTATGGCTTCTGGGCAGCTAATGATGACATGTCTAGTTCTTTGGGGTTGTCTGATGGTCCCATCATGTCCAGAAAGGGGTAGAGGTAGAGATGTCTGATTACCAGCACTTTTCATATGGGTAATTCTTTCTGAAAATAATAAATGCTGGAAGCACAAAATGTGAGGTCTCTGAAGACTGCACTGTGTTTTATATCCTTGTATCTTTCTGAAAGTGAGTATATAAATTATTCCTTTAGTGCTGTTTCCCTGTCTATAAAATGAGGATTATGACTGTATGGGTTTGATTGGAGTGTCAGTAATATGAGATTTGCTAATATATATCAAATATATTCCTTTCTTGTTTTCACCTCATCATCTCTGCAGGTTGTGGTCATGTGTTCAAACACTGCTGAAAATATGTAGCTGGCAACAGTACAGGTAAACTGTAAGTTGCAGAAAGTGACAACACAAAATGAGAGGATTGTAAGTAAGTTGACACTTCAAATGTGAAAAGTAACCACCATTCTATATGAAGACACCTAAGTCTTCATATCTCAGGATGGAAGGGCTGTATGTTTTTCATTGACACTACCAATGATGTGTGCTCTTTTCTTGGAGTATAAAGGCAATTCTAAGTAATAAGGATGCTATTGATATCTGTGTCCTGTCTTTTCCAGAAGGCAGCAGCCTTCTGCTATTCCACTAGTTGTGAATATTGAAAATGTCCAGGGGTGTCCAATTTGCTTTGGTCACCAAAATGGGTTTAGAAGATGACAGATTGTCAGAATTAATTTTCAGGCTTCATCATCTCCATCATTGAGTTCAAATGCACATCATTATGTCTGTCACTAACACTTACCCAATGAGCATTTTATTTACAACAAACAAATCATGTTTAAGGTACAATATTCTAGCTTGTCTCCTCATAGGCTGAAGCCAACTTCAAAATGCAATATCAATTTATCCTAAGATTGTCCATAATATTTAACACTCCCAAGGTGTTTAAAATTCTAAAGTTTTATTTCAGGGATCTGGGGAAATATGTAGAGTTGCAAATGGTCCCTCAAGGTTTTGGCTTCATGAACATAATCGTATTCGTATTCAGGCTTCAGTATACAATATTTCTCCCCAGCTTCATGCACTGGTCTTTTTCAAGGACTTCCAGTTCTTACACATTAGCTAGCCTTATAGGCTCTCATGCAGTGTTTCTGGATTCTAATAAAACAGTAATCCTACATCAATTTTTATCAGATTCAGCACCATGTGGACCATGCTGTCACATTCATCACTCAGGTGTGGCAGAACTTCACCATGATGGCTTGTGATGTGATATCTTTAAACAACCTAGAGTCATATGAGAAGAAAGAACCTCAATTGAGAACATTCTGCCATAAAGCGGACTTTATAACTGCCTTTTGGGAGCTTCACTGAGTAATGATAAGTATGGGAGTGTGGCAACCTCTGTGGGTGTTTCTCAATTTAGGGAGGTCTTTTGGGTTGTACAGTAAGGCAAGTAGAATTACCTATGGAATACAAAGCACTATGTAGTATTCCTTAATGGTATCTCTTTCATTTCTTGCCTCTAGATATTTTCCTTGTTTCCTGACTTGTGTTCTCTTAGAGATGGAAAGTGAAGCTCCTGCCCTGCTTATTCTGGTAAGTTTTCTGAGAATGAAGCCCAACTCTGGTATTCTAAATAAATTGAGGTGTACAGCACAGCCATTGCATCTTGTTGGTGACTTCTCCAGAAGCTCTGCTTCCAGTGCCATTGTCACTCTCTCTTGATATTTCTGACCAAACTGATAGTATACTAAATGTGTTGATGTTCTGGACAAGCAAGGTACCCAGTCCACTCTCACATATTAAGTCCTACATCTGGATCCCGACTTTATCAACACATTTCCCTGAAGAGATTTTTCTGAATCTCTCCTGTCCACACCATGCTAGAAATACTCATGCCTTGGTCTGTCAAGCAGCTTCTGTATTTAAAACGTTCCATTGTTTTTCTGGTCCCAAAGTTCTGTGGCCAACTTTTACTCCCAAACCTGTTTCTGACAGGACATGTCCCTGATATGCATGATGAGATACACATACCTTTGCTGGCATAACCAAGGCTAACTCTGCTTGAAAGTAGGCACCAAGTCCTACACCCAATTTGAAGCTGTTTTCTAGCAGTATGTGATTCCACAATTGTAGCATTCATAAGAAGAGGTGTAGGTAAATATGTATAGATTCCAATGGGTTTCCAAGACTGAAACTTGCCCTCCAGGCCATATCCAATTCTCAAGCCTCCATGAGGTCACATAGCACCAGTACTGGGCTTCCGTGTTTGCTACTCCCAGATCCAAATCAAGTTTTGCTCTGGGCATACTTCTAGACCATGTTTCTCTAGATATAATTTCTGGATTTCCAGCTATGGCATAGATTGCCTGGCTTTGAGGCTCTAAGACTGATTTTCAGGAAACTATTAACACTGTAATCTTATATCAGTTTCAGCCGCACATGAACTATACAGCCACATTCTTCTGCCAGGTGTGGGAGACTCTCACCATGATGACTTCTGATCTGTTACCTTTATACTATTGAGAGTCACCTGAGAAGAAGTAATCCTAATTGAGAACAATGCCCATGAAATGTCTTTAGAGAAATCTGTTGAATTCTTCAGTGAGTAGAGATGATATTTTTATATTTGTTTTTGTTACCTTTATTGGATATTTTATTTATTTCCATTTTGGTTTAACCTTTGTAAGCCTCCTATCTCATCTCCCTCCATGTTCTTCTGTAAGTATGCTTGGGTAACAACCTACCGACTTCCACCTCACCACCTTGTCATTCCCTACCCTGGAGGATCGAGCCTTAACTGGACCAAGGGACTCTCCTCACACTGATGTCAGATAAGGCCTTCCTCTGCTCTATATGCAGCTGGAGCCAGGGGTCCCGCCTTGTGCAATCTTTGGTTTGTAGTTTAGTCCCAGGGAGCTCTCAGGTGTCTGGTTGGTGTTACATTCCCAATATGTGGTGACTCACAGCTTAGACATTTTGCCTTGTTATTGGGCTCTCATTAGCTCCATTTATGTTTACCTGGATACTACTCTTCACAATCATACTGCACTATATCTTTGAATTTCTGGAGACTGAAAATATCTATTCCATAGCCCATGTTAATGCCTAAAAATAGATGGAGATTTCACCCAACAATGATCTTTGCAAGAATGAGTTCCCAAAATCTCTCCTGTCAATTCCTTGAATAAAACCACAGGCCTAGGTACTACTGTGAGGATTCAGTATCTTACTTCCTCAATTGTTCTGACATATAGGTGATTTGTTTATAATTTCTGCACTTCAGTACTTTCTGTGGTAGACAGGGCTTATACTGGTTTGCAGACCAGATCTGCAGACATTTTCATGCCAGTGTCTCACTCACTCTTCCATGTTTCTTTTCAGACAAAATGCTCACACACAACTTCCTTGTGAGACTCCCTCCAGTAGTGAATCCTCATGCATAGTCCTAATGGCAGGAGGCCTTCCTAAGTTGTTCGGATTGCACATGAGCTTCCATTGTTAGCAATTCTCAACTATGCCCTCCATTTTTTCCTATGACCAGGCCTCTACCAGGTCATAAAACACCTGGTGTGGTATTCCCTGTTTAGTATTCCCAAAGACAATCTCAATTCTGGTCTGTACAAACTCTCACACCTTGCTTCTCTAGTATCATTTGCAGTATATCCAGTTTGATACTGATTGCCTGGATTTGAGCCTCTAAGACAGTTTCTCAGGATTATATTAACCCTGAAATCTTGCATCAATTTTTTCACAAGAATCAGTACCATATAGTCCATGATGCCTCATTTTACTCTGCCTTGAATGTTAGATCCTCATCAGGATGGATTGGGTTAAATTAATATGACACAACCTTGATACTTCTGAGAAAAAAACTTCAATTGAGAACATTGCTTCATGAGATGGTCTGTATAAAAGCTTGTTTAGAGCTCACTTGACCTATAAATTTTATGGTAGTGTGCAGTCATCTGTGGGAGGTACCATGCTTTTGAAGGCAGTTCAGGGTTGTTCAAGTAGGCAAGACAAAATACCAAGGGAGTCCTAAGCATTATGCAGTACTTCTTAATGGTATCCACTTGTGTTCCTACCTCTAGATTTCTTACTAGATTCCTGCCCTTTATTCCCTTACAGATGGACAGTTAAGCTACTTCTCTGCTACTATGTTGTGTTACTCCAGAAAGAAGCCTAACTGTGATGTTCCCAACGTGTGTAAACATTCAATTCGCTCATTGTCCCTTGTTGGTGATCTCCCCTGAAGATGCCTGTCTATGGCAATTTCACTCTATGAGGATAGTTCTGGTCACACAGACCCTACACTATTTCTGTTGCTATCCAGGAGAATTATGACATGCCTTATAATCCCATACCCTAACTTCTAACTCCCTATCCTGATGTCTCTTAACACGTATGCCTGAAAAACTTCCTTGGATAAGTCCTGTCCACATCTTCTACACAA
Organism: Mastomys natalensis; assembly: GCA_021653895.1. Classification (NCBI taxonomy): domain Eukaryota; kingdom Metazoa; phylum Chordata; class Mammalia; order Rodentia; family Muridae; genus Mastomys; species Mastomys natalensis. Next base: position 8,714 of record JAJTUV010006674.1, read on the forward strand.
CCTGAGGCATCTGTCCTACCTTTCATGCAGCTTCCTCATCTAACTTTCTCAATTATTTCTCTATCCTCCAGCTTACTTTGTCATGTGTGCAATACCATTCCTGTTTTTTATGGACAGGTCACATCCCAGGCTTGCAGGAAGTGATCCACAGAAGTGGTTTCCCAGTTTCCTGCTCACCATAACATGCTTGGATGCCAGCACTCAGCCCTGGACACAATTTCCTGGTGAGTTTTCTCCAATAGTGAGTCCACAAGTATAGTCACAGTGTCAGGTTTCCTGCCTAAGTATGTCTAGATTTCACATACGTGTCTTTGGTGGGCAAGTCTGAATCTTGCCCTCCTGTCCCTTCTACAACTCTCAGGTCTTCCTTAGGTTACAGAGCACCTGCACTGGGCTTATTGAATATTATTCCTATATACTAGATTATGTGCTATTGGCTTACTCACAAACCATGTTTCTCTAGGCACATTTAATCAGTGTTCAGCAGGAACACCAATTGCCTTGGTTTAAGCCTTCAATTCTCTTTCTAATATTCTATTACCCTTCTAATAGTGCAACATTTTTTCTTTTCAGCAAATAAGTACCAACTAGACCATGCTGCCACATACATCTGCCAGATATGGTAGAGCCCCACCATGATGGTTTATGTTTTGCTTTCTTGATATGGTCTAGAGTCATTTGAGAAAGAACCTCTATTGATAACATCCTCTGTGAAGCAGTATGTAGAAAAGCCTATTGGGTGTTTCTCTTCAGTAATGATTCTTATGGTTGTGTGGAGCTCTCTGTGGGTTTCTCCACACTGTTGGATGGGTTTCTGGGTTTTATAAGCAGACAAGCTGAGGTATCTATGGAATGCAAAGCAGTCTGTACTATTCCTTATTGGAAACAGCTTCAGGCCTTTAGGTTTCTTCCTGATCTACATTCTCTGAGTAATGCACAGTGAAGATCCTGCCCCTTTTTTCCTATGGTGAGTCTGCCCAGAATTATGTCCAACAGTGCTGTTCCTAATATGTGGAGACATACTTCTCAGCCATTGTCTCCTGTTGGTAAGCTTTCTAGAAGCACTCCTTCCAGTAGTATTTGTGACTTTAACAAGATAGTTCTAGACACACAGACCCTATACTTTCTCTGTTGAAATCCCGGGGAACCAAGACTCCCATTGCATCCCCACACATGAATGACTCAGTGTGGATGCAGATTTCTCTCAACATCTATGCCTGAAGAGCTTCCCTGAATTTCTACTGTCCCCACCATGAACAAAACCTTAGGCCTAGTTCTATCATTCAACCTCTGCATCAAAATTCCTCATTCTGTAATCTAGCCTAAGGTTTTTTTTTGGGGGGTGGGGGATGGGCTGCGGGGGCCAAGTTGACATTCCCAGTCCTATTTCTGATCAAGAGGGAGCATACCAGGAATTCATGGTATGATATGTGTAGACCATTCATTCCAGTCCCCTTTTAAACTATGAGGCTTTTCTCCAACAGTCAGCTCTGTACTCTGTTACAGTGATGTTACCCCAGTAGTAAGGTCCTAAGAGTGGTGTCCTTTGGAGGTACATTAGGCAATTATGTGCAGATTACACATGGATATCCTTTGTGTGGAAATGTCTATATGCTTTTCTGAGCCATCACTTATTCCCAGTCCTCCTTCCCATCATACAGAACCTGTACTAGGTCTTGCTGTATTTCATTTTGAAAGACAAGCCTAATTCTGTTGTGTGCTCATTCACAGACAGTGCTTTCTAGACCCCTTTTTTGAATTTCCAGTTTTTACAAAGATTTCTTCACTTTCAATCGCTCAGACTAATTGTTAAGAATCTATAAACTCTGTCCTCTTGCGTTACAATTTCATCACAAGGCTACCAAATTCTTCTGCCAGGTATGATAAAGTATCACCAAGAAAATTTCTATGGTGTTAACTTAACACAATGTAGACTCATATCAGAAGGAGGAACATCAATTGAGAATATTTTCTCTGAAATGGACTGTATGAATACATGTTGTTATCCAATTTTTATTGGCCCTGGCACCCAGTTCCCCATTCAATTTCATGGTGAGTTACCTCAGAAATGAGTTCAGAATTGAAATCTGGAGTAGAAGTTTCCTAGATAAGTATGAGCTGATTACACATGGCTGTCAATTGTGCACAAGACTCAACTTTGTCCTCCAGTGCCATCTCCTATTCTTAGCCCTCCATCAGATTACACATCAATTTCACTGGGCTTCCATCTTTAGTATTTTAAATCCCACCCCAATTTTGCTGTGTGTATACTTGAAGACCATGCTTCCTCAGACATATTGTCTATACTTTCTCTTGTAAAAACAGATTGCCTGGCTTTGACACTCTCAGATTGTCAGGATTCTATTAAATCTTGCATCCTGTTTTTTCATCAGATTCAGTACTAAGTGGACCATGTTGCCACATTTCTCTACATCGTGTGATAGTGTGTCACTATGGTGGTTGTGTTGTGTTAACACAAAAAAATCTAGAGTTATGTGAGAAGAAGGAGCCTCAGATGAGAAAACACCTAATTGAAATGGTCTGTGGCCTGTTGGCCCTCTGTAGGTGATGCAAAGTTTTCAGAAGAGGTTCATGGTTGTAGAAGAAGGCAAGCCTAGGTATCTATGGAATGCAAAGCATTATTTAGTATTCCTTAGAGGCATCTGCTTCAATTCTCACCTCTAGATTTGTCCCTGATGACTGACTTTTGTTCTCTGAATGATGGACCATGAAGCTTCCTGCATGCTATGGTAAGTTACCTAAATATCAGCCCTAATGTGTTATTTGCACTATGTGGAGTCTTACAAATCTGTCATTGTCTCTTGTTGGTGAACTCTCCAGAAATTCACCTTCCAATGCCATTGTCAATATGCCAGGATATTTCTGGTCAAAAAAATAATATACTATATGTGTTGTTATATTCAAGCCCCACATATTAAGACTACATATAGATAACTATTTAATTCAACACATTCCCTGACTAAATGCCCAGAATATCTCCTTTCCAGCCATTAACAAAATTCAGGACTATGTGTATCATACATTTGATTAGGACCTCTTGTCCTCTAGTACCCTGTTTCTTCTGTAAACTCTACACACACAATCTGGTTTCTGGGTGACAGGATATGTATCTGGTATGAATGATGATGTTATCGCTGATTATATATATATATATATTATATATATATTATATATAATCTGGTATACACAACTTTACCATCCCAACCAAGGGTATTCACTAGCTTCACTCCAATGACCAGGGTCTATACACAATTCAAATTTTTGATCCCCCATTCGTGAGTTCACAACTGTAGTATTTATGAGAAGAGGAATGGGTAAATATGTACAGATTACAAATAGGTTTCCTGTATTGGGATGTCTGAAACTTGCCCTTCAGGGCCACCTCCTATTCTCATGTATACATTCTACCTCAAAACAAATGGGTCTACCCTGTTTAGTACTCCCAGATAAAAATTCATATCTGCTCTGTTCATACTTTCAGCCCATGCTTTTCTAGAAACATTTGTTGAACTTTCGTCTTTGACTGAGATTGCTTATATTTGAGGATTTCAGACTGTTTGTGAGGATACTATTAACAATGTAATCTCATATCATTGTTTCATCAGATTCACTACCATGTAGACTATGCTGCCATATTCGATTTCTAGGTGTTGTAGAGCCTCACCATGATGGTTTGTGTTGTGTTACCTTAATAAAATCTAGAGTCATCTGTGAAGAAGATACCCTAATTGTGAACATTCCTCCCTAAAATTGTCTGTAGAAAAGCTTGTATATGGCACCCATTTGTAGTGATTCTTAAAGAAGTGTGGATCCCTCTGTGGTTGTTGTTAAACTTTGGGAAGTGGTTTTGGATTTTACAAGAAGGCATCCCATAGTATCTATGGAGAATATAGGATTATGTAGAATTTCTTAGTGATATCTATTTCAGTTCTTGCCTCTAGGATTCTTCCTTGATTACTAACCTCTGTTCTCTAACTGATGGAAATGCATCTCCTATTCTGCCTTCTATGGTAAGTTTTCCCAGTATTAAGACAAACAGTGATGTTCTTAAAATGTGTTGACTCACAGCTTAGCCAATTTATCTTGATAGTGAGCTTTCCAGAAGCTATCCGTCCATGTCCCTGGATAGTTCTTGTCACAGTGATGTAGCAGTATTTCTCTTGAATTTCTGAAATTTGAAGTTACATTTTCCACTCCACATGATTAGGCTTGAAATATGCATGCACATTTCTTCCAAAACAATTTCTTGACTGAATAGCTTCCTCAAACTTCTCCTGACCATACCATGCATATAACCACAATCTTAGGTCCTATCCTGTAAATTTTGGATCTAATTCCCTCAATTGGTGTGCTATACCCCAGCAGTGTTTGTGATTACTGTGCTTCCCGTCCTTTTCAAGACTGACAGGTCACTTACCTGGATTACAGATCATATTTACATACTCTTACTTTCCAGGTTTTTGCTCATTTTTCCATGCTTGTCTTTAGTCAAAATGCTCTGCACATAACTCCCTGGTAAGGTTTTCCAGTTGTACATTCTCAAGTAGAGTCTCAATGACAGAGGCCCTACCTAAGTATGCCCAGGATTCTCATTGGCTTCCATTCGTAGCAAGTCTGAACCCTGCTGTCCAGTCCCTTTTCTTATTTCCATGCCTACCCCAGGTGACAGAGCACCTGAACTGGGCTTCCCTGTTTATTTTTCTCAAATACAACTCCAATTCTACTCTTTACAATCTCCTAGACCTTGCTTCTCTAGATGCATTTGCTGGATTTCTGATCTAGATTGCCTGGGTTTGAGCCCCTCAGATTATTTCTCAGGATTCTATTAACCCTGAAATCTTGCATCATTTTTCCGTCAGATTCAATATCTTATGAAACAGGCTGCCACATTCTTCTGCTGGAATGTTAGAGCCTCCTCATGATGCTTTGTGTGAAGCTAATGCAACATAATGTAGATTAATCTAAGAAGAAGAAACTCAATTAAGAACATACCTTCTTGAAATGGTGTGTAGAAAAGTCTGTTCAGATCTCTCTTGAGCTATGACTCCTATGGTAGTGTGTAGTCATTTGTGAGTGTTGCCTTAAATCAGAGGTCATTGGGCTTGTTCTAGAAGTCTAACTGAAATACTAATGGATTGCCAAACAACATGCAGTATTCCCTAATGTTTTCCAATTCTGTTCCTGCCCCTTAGAATTCTTACTTGATCCTGGGCTCTATTCTCTCAGAGTCAAGCTACTTAAAAGCTTCCATATTCGACAGTCAAGCCACTCTCCTGCTGCTAGGATATGCTATTACAGAACTAAGCCTAACTGTGATACTCTCAGTGTTTGTAGGCATAAAATTCAGTCATTGACCCTTGTTGGTGAGCTCTTTAGAAGCAATAGGTCCATGGCATCTTCACTGTTTTAGGATAGTTCTGGTCCAATTGATCCTGCACTATTTCTGTTGCTCTCCTAGAGAACTAAGATAGCCATTATTCTCCCACACTCTAAGCATTAACTCCCAGTGCAGATGTCTCTTAACACCTTTGTCTGAACAGCTTCCCTGGACCATTCCTGTCCACACCTTCCACACAACCCGAGGCATCGGTCCTACCTATCATGCAGTTTCCTCATCTAAATTTCTCAATTATTTCTCTAGCCTGCAGCTTACTTTGTCATGTGTGCACTGCCATTACTGTTTTTTATGGAAAGGTCACATAGCAGGCTGGAACGAAGAGATCTACATCAGTGTTTCCCAGTTTCCTTCTCAACATACCATGCTTGGATCCAAGCACTCAGCTCTGCAACCTATTTCTTAGAGTTTTCACCAATAGTGAGTTCACAAGTACTATCACAATGGTAGGAGTTCTATCTAAGTAGGTCCAGATTTTACATGGGTGTCCTTGGTGTCTAAGACTGAAACTTGTCTTCCAATCTCTCTCCTATTTTCAGGACTATCTTTTGTTCCAAAGACCCACACTGGGCTGTTTGTTTAGTATTCCCAAATACTAACCCATCAAACTCTGTGCTTACTCCCAGATCATAAATTTCTAGGAACCTGTTACTGTTTTTCCAGCAATGACAAAGTTAGCCAGGCTTTGATCCTTCAACAATTTTCCTCAAGATTCTGTTAACCATGTAATCTTGCAACATTTTTTCAGCAGATTCCGTGCTCTGTGGATGATGCTGCCACATATTTCTGCCAGTTGTGATAGAGCCTCAGCATCGTAGTTTGTGCTGTCTTATCTTGACACTTTCTCTAGTCACATGAGAAGATGTAACCTCATTTGAACATGTGTAATTCTAGGTCAAGATTTTGGTCAGAAGCCTTCATCTTTCAGCTTATGATATGGACAACTGGAGTACCTGCCAATTCATGATTGTATTTTATTCCTTATGGATTTAAGTTGACAATTAGGAATACCCATCACAGTAAAAACAAACAAACAAACAAACAAACAAACAAGAAAACAAAATCCTCCAGTGTCTTGGAGATTACAGTTGACATTTGCTATCTAATTAAATCTAGTGTTTATTGGACATCCATGTTTAAGAGCCAGGTGACAACAAAATCTCCAGTAAACACACTTTCTTTTAGAGTGAAACATATACCTTTATTATGTCGAATTACTTAATTTATTTTATTTTTACAATTTTGCTTCTTATAGCCCTAAAAACTTACCATGATTGCTTGATGCATGCTTTTAAAGATTAACTTACTTTTTAGGGAATTTCCACAAAATCATGGGATATTAAATACTCTGAGTCCAGTATTACTTGACATTGGTTCTTAGCTCATAATCTCCCATTCAGTTTGGTATCTATGGAAACATCAGAATTTTTAGAGTCAGTTCTCTTAGTTTGGCAGTCATTAACATTTGGTCTTCTTAGAAAAGACAGAGGCAAGTATTTGATATTTTCTAGGAGGTTTTTTATTAAATAATCACTTTCAATTTCACAGGAAATGGAAGGACAAAGGCCACTGATATATGATTAGACATTTTTTCACATATATTCGGATGAAACTAGGTGGCAGGTTCTCACATGTTTCACAAGGAGTTTAAATAAAAGGGAGGGTTGAAGGGAACCCAGAGAGTGCCTTAGGGGGAGGAAGTAGAAGTAGGGGTGGGGAGGGAAACAGTGGCTTTCTGTAGGGACTGTGCCATATGACCAGGGGAACAAGCAACAGAGATGACAATGGGAATGTATGGCTTCTGGGCAGCTAATGATGACATGTCTAGTTCTTTGGGGTTGTCTGATGGTCCCATCATGTCCAGAAAGGGGTAGAGGTAGAGATTGTCTGATTACCAGCACTTTTCATATGGGTAATTCTTTCTGAAAATAATAAATGCTGGTAGCACAAAATGTGAGGTCTTGAAGACTGCACTGTGTTTTATATCCTTGTATCTTTCTGAAAGTGAGTATATAAATTATTCCTTTAGTGCTGTTTCCCTGTCTATAAAATGAGGATTATGACTGTATGGGTTTGATTGGAGTGTCAGTAATATGAAATTTGCTAATATATATCAAATATATTCCTTTCTTGTTTTCTACCTCATCATCTCTGCAGGTTGTGGTCATGTGTTCAAACACTGCTGAAAATATGTAGCTGGCAACAGTACAGGTAAACTGTAAGTTGCAGAAACGTGACAACACAAATAGAGGATTGTAAGTAAGTTGACACTTCAAATGTGAAAAGTAACCACCATTCTATATGAAGACACCTAAGTCTTCATATCTCAGGATGGAAGGGCTGTATGTTTTTCATTGACACTACCAATGATGTGTGCTCTTTTCTTGGAGTATAAAGGCAATTCTAAGTAATAAGGATGCTATTGATATCTGTGTCCTGTCTTTTCCAGAAGGCAGCAGCCTTCTGCTATTCCACTAGTTGTGAATATTGAAAATGTCCAGGGGTGTCCAATTTGCTTTGGTCACCAAAATGGGTTTAGAAGATGACAGATTGTCAGAATTAATTTTCAGGCTTCATCATCTCCATCATTGAGTTCAAATGCACACATTATGTCTGTCACTAACACTTACCCAATGAGCATTTTATTTACAACAAATATATCATGTTTAAGGTACAATATTCTAGCTTGTCTCCTCATAGGCTGAAGCCAACTTCAAAATGCAATATCAATTTATCCTAAGATTGTCCATAATATTTAACACTCCAAGGTGTTTCAAAATTCTAAAGTTTTATTTCAGGGATCTGGGGAAATATGTAGAGTTGCAAATGGTCCCTCAAGGTTTTGGCTTCATGAACATAATCGTATTCGTATTCAGGCTTCAGTATACAATATTTCTCCCCAGCTTCATGCACGGGTCTTTTTCAAGGACTTCCAGTTCTTACACATTAGCTAGCCTTATAGGCTCTCATGCAGTGTTTCTGGATTCTAATAAAACAGTAATCCTACATCAATTTTTATCAGATTCAGCACCATGTGGACCATGCTGTCACATTCATCACTCAGGTGTGGCAGAACTTCACCATGATGGCTTGTGATGTGATTTTCTTTAAACAACTAGAGTCATATGAGAAGAAAGAACCTCAATTGAGAACATTCTGCCATAAAGCGGACTTTATAACTGCCTTTTGGGAGCTGCACTGAGTAATGATAAGTATGGGAGTGTGGCAACCTCTGTGGGTGTTTCTCAATTTAGGGAGGTTTTTGGGTTGTACAGTAAGGCAAGTAGAATTACCTATGGAATACAAAGCACTATGTAGTATTCCTTATGGTATCTCTTTCATTTCTTGCCTCTAGATATTTTCCTTGTTTCCTGACTTGTGTTCTCTTAGAGATGGAAAGTGAAGCTCCTGCCCTGCTTACTCTGGTAAGTTTTCTGAGAATGAAGCCCAACTCTGGTATTCTAAATAAATTGAGGTGTACAGCACAGCCATTGCATCTTGTTGGTGACTTCTCCAGAAGCTCTGCTTCCAGTGCCATTGTCACTCTCCTTGATATTTCTGACAAACTGATAGTATACTAAATGTGTTGATGTTCTGGACAAGCAAGGTACCCAGTCCACTCTCACATATTAAGTCCTACATCTGGATCCCGACTTTATCAACACATTTCCCTGAAGAGATTTTTCTGAATCTCTCCTGTCCACACCATGCTAGAAATACTCATGCCTTGGTCTGTCAAGCAGCTTCTGTATTAAAACATTCCATTGTTTTTCTGGTCCCAAAGTTTCTGTGGCCAACTTTTACTCCAAACCTGTTTCTGACAGGACAGTCCCTGATATGCATGATGAGATACACATACCTTTGCTGGCATAACCAAGGCTAACTCTGCTTGAATGTAGGCACCAAGTCCTACACCCAATTTGAAGCTGTTTTCTAGCAGTTGTGATTCCACAATTGTAGCATTCTTAAGAAGAGGTGTAGGTAAATATGTTAGATTCCAAATGGGTTTCCAAGACTGAAACTTGCCCTCCAGTGCCATATCCTATTCTCAAGCCTCCATGAGGTCACATAGCACCAGTACTGGGCTTCCGTGTTTGCTACTCCAGATCCAAATCAAGTTTTGCTCTGGGCATACTTCTAGACCATGTTTCTCTAGATATAATTTCTGGATTTCCAGCTATGGCATAGATTGCCTGGCTTTGAGGCTCTAAGACTGATTTTCAGGAAACTATTAACACTGTAATCTTATATCAGTTTCAGCAGCACATGGACTATACAGCCACATTCTTCTGCCAGGTGTGGGAGAGTCTCACCATGATGACTTGTGATCTGTTACCTTTATACATTGAGAGTCACCTGAGAAGAAGTAATCCTAATTGAGAACAATGCCATGAAATGGTCCTTAGAGAAATCTGTTGAATTCTTCAGTGAGTAGGGATGATATTTTTATATTTGTTTTTGTTACCTTTATTGGATATTTTATTTATTTCCATTTTGGTTTAACCTTTGTAAGCCTCCTATCTCATCTCCCTCCTATCCTTCTGTAAGGGTGCTTCCCTAACAACCTACCGACTTCCACCTCACCACCTGTCATTCCCCTACCCTGGAGGATCAAGCCTTAACTGACAAAGGACTCTCCTCACACTGATGTCAGATAAGGCCTTCCTCTGCTCTATATGCAGCTGGAGCCAGGGGTCCCGCCTTGTGCAATCTTTGGTTTGTAGTTTAGTCCCAGGGAGCTCTCAGGTGTCTGGTTGGTGTTACATTCCCAATATGTGGTGACTCACAGCTTAGACATTTTGCCTTGTTATTGGGCTCTCATTAGCTCCGTTTATGTTTACCTGGATACTACTCTTCACAATCATACTGCACTATATCTTTGAATTTCTGGAGACTGAAAATATCTATTCCATAGCCCATGTTAATGCCTAAAAATAGATGGAGATTTCACCCAACAATGATCTTTGCAAGAATGAGTTCCAAAATCTCTCCTGTCAATTCCTTGAATAAAACCACAGGCCTAGGTACTATGTGAGGATTCAGTATCTTACTTCCTCAATTGTTCTGACATATAGGTGATTTGTTTATAATTTTGCACTTCCAGTACTTCTGTGGTAGACAGGGCTTATACTGGTTTGCAGACCAGATCTGCAGACATTTTCATGCCAGTGTCTCACTCACTCTTCCATGTTTCTTTTCAGACAAAATGCTCAGCACACAACTTCCTTGTGAGACTCCCTCCAGTAGTGAATCCTCATGCATAGTCCTAATGGCAGGAGGCCTTCCTAAGTATGTTCAGATTGCACATGAGCTTCCATTGTTAGCAATTCTCAACATGCCTCCATTTTTTCCTATGACCAGGCCTCTACCAGGTCATAAAACACCTGGTGTGGTATTCCCTGTTTGTATTCCCAAGACAATCTCAATTTGGTCTGTACAAACTCTCACACTTGTTCCAGTATCATTGCAGTACCA
>JAJTUV010006676.1:0-11882 GCA_021653895.1 Mastomys natalensis
CCCCAGTGGTTCCTGTCATGGGATGATCTCAGGTTTTCAGTTCTTCCCTGTAAATGAGGAAGAAATATCAATATTGCAAACCAGAACATTACCTGTTTCTACCACAATTATCCTAGTATGTTTCAGGTAATTGCAAGATTTTTCTACAAAACTATGAATAGAAAAAAAAAAAAAAGATTGGAGATCTATGGAGGTGTTGCCTGTAGCCCTCAGAGAGTGAACAGGCTCACCAGGAAAGCAGGTAGAAGTGGAGAGAAGTTGATAGTGAGACACAATCAGCAGGGACAAGCAGTCTAGTCAAAAGGAAAAGCAGAAACTGACCTTCAGAAAACCCAGCAGGATTGAAGGAAATAATCCACTCAGGTCAATGTTAAAGGAGACTGTGATGGTCAGAATTGGTCTCCAACTTGACGGTATCCAGAGTAGCCTAGGAAAGTAGCCTTCAGGCACAGCTGGAGGACTTATCAAGGGTAAGTTACTCTCTGGAATGCCTGGGAGGCACTGTGTTCATTAGGTTGAGTTTGGAAGACTCTTTCCTAATCTAGCCTGAGCTTTGTGATGAGCTGGAGTCTTAACTACTGCCAGCAACCACAGCTGCCAGCAACGCTCCCATTTAGCTCCCCATTTTCTTACCAGAATCTAGCTGATTCACATTCCTTGACTTGGGGACCTCCTTCTACTCTGCCCCTCCAAATATTTTCTTAATTGTCTATAAACCAGCAAAGGAATATAGAACCTGCTGTCATCATTATCAGGATGGTTACATTGTAAGAATAGAGTCACTTGCCTGCCAAGCCCTCATTAACTGCACACAGCTCACCTGCTTTTGTTCCTTTAGCCCCTTGAGCTCTGGACCAAATGTCTATGAGGATAAGTTAAGGGTCTTGAAGACAGGTGTTTTAGGAAAAGTCCAGTCTACAACAGATACCCCCTTGCTTAGGCCCTAAAGTCAAAAATGGATTGGATGGCCTGGAACTCTCCCTAGTCCCCATTGCAGCCCACAGCACACCACCCTACCCAGCCTGCTCATTTTTTGTTGTTTTTTCCCTTTAAATATGCAATACAGCTTCCCCTCGATGCTGCTCAGATCCTGAAACTGGCCACCTCCCTGAGCACTCAGAACGTAAAGCTTCTTCTCTGAAGTGAGTCTTCTCAGCTTCCATCCAGAATCCAACAACAGTGCATAGAAGGAAGAAATCACTGCCTTTGGAGATTTTTGCTCCCTGACTGGATGTACTGGAACCAGCTACTCCATGGGTCTGTGAGCCAAATGTACACTTCCTCCCTTGTGTTTGTCAGAATATTTTTTTCAAGGTAACAGGAAAAGGAACCAAGACAGATGCCCTCATGCCATACAGTTAGACAATATGGAGAGTTTACAAACTGAAACTCACGGGGACTGTGAAGTCCCTGTACACATCATAATGTAGAGAAAGGAAAATTAAGGCAGCTTAAGACATGGCTCATGTGGGGCAGTGGTGGCACACACCTTTAAATCCCAGCACTTGGGAGGCAGAGACAGGTGGATTCTGAGTTCAAGGCCAGCCTGGTTACAGAGTGAGTTCCAGGACAGCCAGGGCTATACAGAGAAACCTGTCTCAACCTCCCCCCCCCAAAAAAAAAACCCAAAACCCAAACCCCAAAACAAAATAACAACAATAAAAAAGACATGGCTTACACCTGGAAAATGTTGCCTTAGGTCAATAACTAAACTCCAACCCCAAGGAAATTAAAACTACTCTGTATCTGAATAGGGGAACCAACCCTGTGTGAATGTTTAGGGAAGCTGGCCTGGCTCAGAGACATTGAATAGCTCCCACACAGAGGCTTAAATAGAGATGCCTGAAGCAGCAGGTTGTGCTGCTTAAGTGAGTACATCTCAGTCAGGATGACATGACAAAGAATCTCTGGCAAGGATGTATGGAGGAATCAAACAAAGCAGGTAGTTTTCAACAGGAAAACCAAAGACAGTGGATAGAAAGCACTGTGGTCCATGATCACAGGGTCTGGCTTGGGGTGGTGGGCACTCAAGCTCAGTGCAGGAGGGGCCCTTGATATTGAGGCTACAGAGATATGAGGAGGATAAAGAGAGACTGGGCAGAGGTTGCGGAGATGGGTCAGTAGTTAAGACCACTAGCTATTCTTCCAGAGCTCCTGAATCCAACTCCTAGCAACCACCTGGTCGTTCACAACCATTTGTATTGGAATCCTATGCCCTCTTCTGATGTGCATGAAGACAGTGTACTCATATACATAAAAACAAATATAGGTATATGTGGATTTCTGTCTATACACAGATGAGGGCAGGTGAAAGATCAGGCTAGAGCCTGTGATTGGGCAGTGGAAAAGGAAGGCCAGCTGAGAGTTTTAGAGATGGACAAAGAGAGAGAGACAGAGAGAAGACAGGAAGGAGAAAAGATGAAGGAAGAAGATCAACCTGATCCATGTGGCTTGAAATGGCCACAGGTAGCATGATTATCATAGAAAACAATAGAATAATACACAGCAATTTGCCCCATCTAGGAGTACAGTCTGTGTTTATATCAATTGATGTTTGAGTTCTTTGTGTAGTCATTCTAGGGACTGAGAAATTACTGATATAAATCTGACTGATAAAATTACACCCTATAGAGTTTTGATTTTACTGGGTTCTGGGACTTGTGACTGCCCACTAGCCACAGGAACATAAGGGGTTCAGAAGCAGGCAAACCCAAGTCTACAGGAACATAAGGGATTCAGAAGCAGGCAAACCAAAACTGAGAAGACCTTGGCATGCAGCTCCCAATGTGGGAGGGGGAGACGACATACTGGAGCACAGCCAGCATTAGCTTGGACTTTTAAAAACTATTACACTCAACACATATACATGAAACAAATAAATCTTAAAGAAAAAAATTTGAAAAAAACAAAACAAAACAAAACAGGGAGGGGGAACCAGGCAGCTTCTCTTACTCTCGACTGTATCAGGGTTCCTTTCTAAGACTTACAGTGACAAAATACATGAGAATTCATTCTGCCCCACATACCCTTCACCACCATGACACACTGTCCCCAGCATGCTCCTTTCTTTGTCTTCCATAGATGTGAAAGAAAAGCTAGGGCTACCTACCCAGCACAGCCAGAGAGCTGCACCTCCCAACACTCCTGTAGTGACTAAAAATGGCTCAGTTTCCCAAAGCCTAGGATGGGATGAGACCCAAAGGAGTCTCAGCCTGAAGGGGAGAGATGCCCTAAGGGCAGAAAGAAAAATCACAGTTAGGAAAGCATCCCTTGCTTCACAGAGAAGGAAGCTCTTAAACCAAGGCAGTGTTTAGGGAAGAAAGGAGCAGGAGTCTGACTTACCAGAGGGACAGTAGAGGCCACCAGGATCACTTGATATGGATTTGCGTAGATGCTACTTCCACAAGGATTTTCATACAGCACTATTCAATTGAAATTTAAAGAACCACCTTTTGAAATAGACAAGGAGTATGTGGTACCCTGCAAGATTGGCCTTAGAGGACCACACACTTTGTTGAGAGTGCCCAGGTGTCTTCTGTATAGAAAGTGAGGGTCCTGCAATGAGGCTCAGATCTCCAGGACAAGAAAAGGCAAGGGTATGAGAACTGAGACCTGCCACTCAATGGTGAGTACAGAGAAGAAATGCTGACTTCCTCTAGGAAAAATTCAACACTCCCCAGGACCCGAAACACTCCTTCCATAAATAATGAGTCCATAAATAATGAGATCTCAGTCATATGGGAGTTTGACCAGTCCTCCCCAAACCATCTCTTCCTGTGCTTTCCCACCGGAAATAGACCCAGATCTGCTTACCAAGAAGAGGCTCTGGTTCATGGTGAAGACTAGATTTCTTCCAACCTGTTCTAGAACTGCTCTAGATAACAGGACCCTCTTTCTCTGCAGATCACTTGCCTTGTGCTGCGCTGAATGCCATGTGCAGTCTATGATGATTGTTTAGTATCTAATGTGACACTCCTGAGGTACTTTTCAGTCTCATTAGGAAATGTAAGGTGGTTTCAAGAAGCCACAAAGGCTTTTTTCTTTTCCCTTCTTCACAAACTTCACAAAACTATTTGACTTCCTCTAGTTTGCCATTCTAACTAAAATAGAAACTGCCCGCATCTCAATTGCTACTTAAAATTTTCTGTTTCTCAACTGAGCTGAGCTAATGTAGGCATCCCTGGTGCTGAGTTGGCAGGCATGCCACCATTCTCCACGGAAATGCCAGTCTAGGAGTGTCGCGTCCGCCTTGGCCCGCAAGTAAGACGGACACGGTAGGATCCTTCTCAGTTGGCTTTAATCCAGGAACGGCTCTTGACATAGGAATGGGGAACTGGACGGGGGACCTGGACCAGGAAGGGAAGGAAAGGCCTGGACCCCAAGCAGCAGAAAGGAGCTGCTTATATAACTGCCCTAGGCGGGCTGGGTGATGTGTCCTCCCAGGATAGGTTAAGCTGCACACCCTTATTAGCATAAGCCCACTCAGAAGGGGCACGAGGCCGACGCATTGCTCAAAGGACTTGTTTGCTGGCCAGCTGCTTACATTGTCAGGTGCTGGTCATAACCACGCTGCCTACAGTTTCCAGTTCCTGAGCTGGCCACTCTGGAAGCCAGCTGCTTACATTGTCGGTGCTGGTCATAACCAGGCTGCCTACATCCCCTTATTTATTTATTAAATTTGAATTAGGTTACCTCTGGACCCTTCAGACCTTAGGCATCCCACACCCAACATGCTTGAACTCATTATTAGGTTGTTGGCGTGAGGCGATAAAGCAACCTTTTAGAGTCGCCGCTAGCGCACAAGTCGCGGGAAAACAGAGGTCCGACCCTTTGTGCAAAGTGAAAGGCATTGGAGGGAAAGTTTATTTTCCTGCCAAAACCCCCTTCGTGCCTTTTTCAGGGAGAGGTACATTTGGCACAAAACCCAACACTCGGACATGCTTTCAGAGAATCTATCTCAGGTTGAGAACATCTCTAGTCGGGCGCTCCTCGTAACTCCCCTTCAGAAACATTGAGGGATCTGTAGGAGCCTCATGAGTGTAACCCTTTGGCAATGGTCAAGATGGTCGGATCTAGGATTATCCTGGATGGCCATTACCGGGTCCAGAAGGCTCCCCACTATGCCCCCCCAAGGGAAAGGGCCCGCCAAATCCTGGGGATGCCCTCCTTCATGGCAGTCGCGCCTGGTAAACAACAACCTTAGGGCCGCTTTGGGCATGGCACAAATGACACGAAACCAAAGGCAGAAACCACATCCTAGGAGAACAACACTCCCCAGATAAATACCCCCGCTCATTCTTTTAAAGAAAATTGGGGCACCCTTGACCCAAGTGGTGAGCCCCCCAAAGTAGAGGGATCCAGGCGGGTGCCATTCAGGTACGATCTCAATAGGAGCCTCCTGGATAGGTACCGTCTTCTTTCGACCGGTTTCCCCTTTCAGGTACTCAACAGAGACGACCCCCTGATTGAGAACTGAGAAAGTTTTTTATACCAAAGAAATAATAAACAGTCCTGAGAGAGGAGACGCAAGAAAGCTGAATAGGTTATATCTAAACAGGTATTAAGGTCAACCTCCACCGTTCCGGACAGATTTGGTAGTCTGACAATAAAGGTAGTGTTATTCCTCCTTTCCAGCACTCTGCATTTGTAATTTTTGGCAAAGATTTGGTGGCATTGTAAATCATAAATAGCATGGTGATGCTTAGGGAGTCACATCCGGTTCGAGGCGTCCCCCACCTTGTGACGATCCCCCAAAATTCCTGAAAAGCACTTTCTCAAAACCCCCCCCCCCCGCGCAACTTACTTCTGCAAGGGGATCCAACCAAGCAGATACATTGGCTAATAAAAAGGCGGCAGAGTTTGATTTTGGGAAAGCATACAAACCAAAAGGTAGGAAAAAAGGGGGAAGGACCGGGGATTAGAATGGACCCCGGGATAGGCATGGCCAGGTGCGTGGGACGGCCCACAAAGGTATTAAAGTACCCCGGGAAAAACCCATAGCAGAGTAGGTCAAAAACAGAATCTATGCCCCATCACCTTTTCCCCCGTCTGGGACTGCCGGGCTGGAGACCCTTTCCCAGTCAATCCGGCTGCAGTTAAGCAAGCCCCGCGGCAGGGGTCCTGCCTTTACCCTTAGAAACTGCATAAACTTTCAGCTGCCAAGCCAGAGTTGGAAAAATTGTCCACCAATCTCCACTACAACCTTTCATCCAAGCCTGCAACCCTTTGCTTTCCAGGGGTTTATGGCCAACCCTCACTCTTTGGTGCAACTGTTCAAACACATTGCTCTATCAATGGCATGGCTGTATCATGATCACCAAATATTCTCCCTGCGGCTTCCATCATGCGAGCCACGTAGTCGGAGAAAGGCTCATTAGGACCCTGGAGGATTTTTGTTAAATTGCCAGAAACTTCTCCCCTATTGGGTAGAGCTTTCCAGGCTCAAACAGCCATGGCATTAATTTGGTCGTAACACCGCTGCGGATATGCTGTCTGGTTACCTGCCCATTGTCCCTGACCTAGAAACATATCCAGGTTCCATAAGGGCTGTCCTGCGGCGGCATTGGCTTGACCTGTCTTTGAGCATAATCACTGTAAATAGATTTCCAGTCAAATATTGCCCATAGTTAAGCAGGCTTTCACAGTACTTTCCAATCAGATGGTGTCATGGCCTGTGTCGCTATCCTTTCTATCAAGGATTGCGTGTAGGAAGCATTGACGCCGTAAGCCCTGACTGATTCTGCAAGATTTTTTAACATTTTGATATCCAAGTAGCTCATGATATCTCTGTTGATTCGGATCTTCAAAAACTGGGAAGGCCTACGCGCTTCCTTCCAAGTCTCAGGGCAGAACGATTGAGTCCCTGGAGTCCCTGGGGGTGGACCGGCCCGAGGAACCTCCGCATATGGGAGGCGGGCCTAGGGGCGGAGCTGTGGGCGTCTCCCAAGCAGGTGATTTAAGCTTCTCCGCCCCATGTTTGCCTTTCCTCCGCCTAGAGAGGGTCCACAGACCCCTTTCAAAAATGATAGGTTCTCTTGATCCTTCCTCCATCCTTTTCTAACTTTTCTTCCTCCTCCATCTTGCCTAAGTTCCCTCCTTCCTCCTCAACGAGCTATCGGAGCTGGAGGAACTCCTGTCTCTAAATCTTTTGTGCTAGGATAGATGTTGGAGGCCCTTTTTCGTCCTTTATTATTTTTTTTTACTCTTATGTCTTGGACCAATGACAATTTAAACAGAAACAAAGACTACATACTAGGAAAAACATAATTACACACCCAGACCGACCCACACCTGGTCACAACAAACACAAACATGATACTTCTAAGGTTTCTCGTGATTCAATTGCCACTTTACCATGGACCTATGACCACGGACCTTATGACGCCGCTTTTCGCGGACCTTGTGATGGCCCTACTCACTGGGCACTTTCTGTGACGCCGCTTTACCGCGGACCTTGTGACGGCCCTACTCACTGGGCACTTTCTGTGACGCCGCTTTACCGCGGACCTGTGACGGCCCTACTCACTGGGCACTTCTATGACGCCGCTTTACCGCGGACCTTGTGACGGCCCTACTCACTGGGCACTTTTCTATGACGCCGCTTTACGCGGACCTTGTGACGGCCCTACTCACTGGGCACTTTCTGTGACGCCGCTTTAACCGCGGACCTTTGTGACGGCCTACTCACATGGCACTTTCTGTGACGCCGCTTTACCGCGGACCTTGTGACGGCCCCTACTCACTGGGCACTTTCTGTGACAATAAATATACCTGTACCGCCGTTCCTAGCTGCTGAGTTCTGAATCCAACGAAGGTGAAGTCCTCAGTTTCCCCCGTACGGGCCACCATATGTCGCGTCCGCCTTGGCCCGCAAGTAAGACGCGACACGGTAGGATCCTTCTCATTTGGCTTTAATCCAGGACACGGCTCTTGACATAGGAATGGGAACTGGACGGGGGACCTGGACCAGGAAGGGAAGGGAAAGGCCTGGACCCCAAGCAGCAGAAAGGAGCTGCTTATATAACTGCCCTAGGCGGGCTGGGTGATGTGTCCTCCCAGGATAGGTTAAGCTGCCAACACCTTATAGCATAAAGCCCACTCAGAAGGGGCACGAGGCCGACGCATGCTCAAAGGACTTGTTTGCTGGCCAGCTGCTTACATTGTCAGGTGCGGTCATAACCACGGCTGCCTACAGTTTACCAGTTCCTGAGCTGGCCACTCTGGAAGCCAGCTGCTTACATTGTCAGGGGCTGGTCATAACCACGGCTGCCTACATAGGAGGAGAAGAAGGACCCTGACCCCGAGTCATGGGAACCCATCTCATCATACATCATCTTAGTATACCTCAACCAACAGTCATTTTTAGTGTGATTAGCTAATTAAACCTTATCATATAAACAAGGTGTCCTAAGCAAACCTAGAACTTGGTCTCTGGTGCTTGAAGGACAACCCCTCCAGCTCTAAAGGAAATCACCTACGGATCTTGGAAGACAAGTTCAGTGTCTCAGTGGGGAAAGCACTTGTCACCAATGCAGTCCCTGAGACACACACAGTGGAAGAGGGGAATCTGGTTCTGCAAGATTCCCTCTGACCTCCTCATCCATGATGGGGTAGAAGATGGCTGGGAACACATGCATACAGACACATACAGTCAACACACACACACGCACACACACAACATGCACACACACACGGGCAAGCATGCACATGCTCACACAGTGAAAGTAATAATGTTTAAAATGCTCGAGTTTGGGGTCTTACTAAGAATGAAAAGGAGGAAAGAGATGAAAAATAAGACTTGAATGTAGGTCCTTTCTCTATTCCACACTAAGGAGGGTGTGGGGGGAGGGGACATAACAGTGCTCAATCAAGCAGCACAGGCTTCAGGGCAAAGTCAGCTATTGAGGTGTGGGACAGAATAGCCCTTTCAGTCTCTTCCTTAACTCCCCCATCCTCTGTGAGGTCCTACTGCCCTGACACTGCTGACAAATTCGCAGTTATCACTTCCATTGGATAGTGAGATCATGAATTAAAAAAAAAAAAAAAAAACCAACCAGCGTTTGTAGCCAGCACTGGTTATTAAGTCCGCCCAGATCGACAGGAATCAAACACAGCCTGTATCTCTAGATCTGCTTCTATCTCTAGAACTAGCTTCCGGGCCGGCAGCCGCCTGGCCGGGACCCAGACCCCGCGGGTGAGTGCAGGAGCCATCAGAAAAGGCCTCTGCCCCAGGAGCAGAGGTCCCAACCTTAAGCTGTGTCCCTGCCTTTACCACCAGACTATCTGTCCCCTTTCACCCACTTCTTTAGAGCCTCTCGACCTACTACTCTTCTAGTCAGAGCATCCGATCTGGGTGCCAGGGGGAAGTCGGGGTCTCACCGCCTACAATCCCCAGGCTCACCCTCTGGTATTTCTAGATCCCTGTGTCCTGCCTGGCTTTGAGGAGCCAGGGTTCATGAAACTTGGCTGCTGGAGAACAGGCAGTTCCAGTTTCTGGACAGCGACGCCAGGAATAGGAGGATGGAGCCGGGCGCATCCTGACTGGAGCAGGAGGGGCTCCAGTATTAGGAGCAGGAGACAAAGAGAGCCAAGACCACAGAGCAGACTTTGCTAGTGAACCAGAGGACCCTTCTTGGCAACTAAGACCAGCACTTTGTAGTCAGCACCATGCCTTTTGGAGTTCCACGCGGGTTCTGGTTCAGCATGGACCATAGCATCAGTCTGTCCGTCCTTAGTTTTATCATTCTCACCTGAGCACCCAGCTCTGTTCCATCAACTTTCCTTCCAAATGTCTGAGTTCACTGTTTAAAGCGTCCCTCCACGGATCTTCCCTTCTGTGGCGTTTCTAGGAACACTTTGGGCTCTGCAGATTCCTCTGCTGCCGCCTTTGCCACTGCCACTGCCTCTGTCTCGTCACCAAGTTCTCAAAGCCCCCAGAACATTCGCAATTGCCATTTCCAGCTGCAAATGGTGTCCCAAACTGAAGGAGTTCTTCTTGTCTGCTTATGATTTCTCTTCTGGATGATTGAGCTATGGGATTGCTGGCTGATGGTCCGCTGTCCTGGCCTCCATAAGCTATCATGAAGTCTGTCCTTGGGCAGCAGAGAAGCCTGACATCCCTGCATCACACCATCCAGCAGGGTGGCATCCATAAGAACAAGCTCGCCAGCCTGGTTATGGGGCATGCTAGGGAGCCTCCCTATGGGCATGCTGGCTGGCCTCATTAGGGCTTCCTAGCCAACCTAGCTAACACCCCCCCCCCCCACACACACACACACACAGCTCTGCTCCCGGAAAGAAGCTCTTAAAGCAACAGCTGAGTTTAGGGAAGGAAGGAGCAAGAGTCTGCTTTACCCAGCCTGACAGGGAAACCAACATGATCACTCACTGTGAACTGCATACTCCCAACTTCCACAAGGATTTTCATACAGCACTATTTAAATTGAAAATTAAAGAGCAGCCTTTTAAAATAGACAAGGAGGTGCCGGGGCGGTGGTGACACACGCCTTTAATCCAGCATTTGGGAGGCAGAGGCAGGCAGATTTCTGAGTTTGAGACCAGCTTGGTCTACATAGTGAGTTCCAGGACAGCCAGCCTACACAGAGAAACCCTGTCTCGAAAAACCAAATAAATAAATAAATAAATATATAAATAAATAAATAAATAATAATAATAATAATAAAAATAAAATAAAATAGACAAGGAGGTATGTGGTACTCTGCAGGATTGGCCTTAGAGGACCACACACTTTGTTGAGAGTGCCCATGGTGTCTTCCTACTATAGAAAATGAGGTCCTGAAATGAGGCTCAGATCTCCAGGACAAGAAAAGGCAAGGGTATGAGAGCTGAGCCCTGCCACTCAATGGTGAGTACAGAGAAGAAATGCTGACCTCTTCTAGGAAAAATTCAACACTCCCAGATCCCAGCTCAGGTCTTCCATCCCACTCTGAGTCCATAAATAATGAGAGCTGAGTCACATGGAATTTGACCTGTCACTTACCCAAACAATCTCTTCCTGGCTTTCCCACCTGATATAGACCCCAGATCTGCTTACCAAGAAGAGGCTCAGGTTCATGGTGAAGACTAGATCCTTCCAACCTGCTCTAGAACAGCTCTAGATAGCAGGACCCTCGTTCCCTGCAGATCACTTGCCTTGTACTGCACTATGACTGATGGTTTAGTGTCTAATGTCATTCCTGCCCAGAGGAGACATTGTCAGCTTTATTAGGCAAGTGGGTTGGTGTGGGCCAGCCACAAAGTCCCCCCCCCTGCTTTTTAAACCTCATCTCCACAGAACAATCTGAATTCCTCTTAGTTCCTCATTCTAACTAAGATAGAAACTGCTCAAATCTCAGGAGCTACTTAAAATTTTCTGTTGTTCACTGACCTGCTCTAGGGTTGGGATTCCTGGTGCTGAGTTGGGCAGGCATGCCACTATTCTCCAAGGAATGCCTTTCTGGGAGTAAAAGAATGAACCTGACCCCCAATCATGTAAACTCACCTCACCATACATCATCTTAGAATGACCTCAACCAGTAGTCATTTTTAGTGTGATTAGCTAATTAAACCTTATTATATAACCAGGTGTCCTAGGCAAACCTAGAACTTGGTCTCTGGTGCTTGAAGACAACTCCTCCAGCTCTAAAGAAAAATACCTATGGAGCTTGGAAGACAAGTTCAATGGAGGGGAAAGCACTTGTCACCAATGCTATCCCTGAGACCCACACAGGAGAAGGAGAGAACCTGGTCTGCAAGGTTCCACCTGACCTCCTCCTCTGTGATGGGAAGAAGATGGCTGGGAACACTTGCATACAGAAGCATAAGGTCTCTGTCTCTCTGTCTCTCTCTCTCTCTCTCTCCTCTCTCACTCACACACACACACA
>JAJTUV010006677.1:0-10421 GCA_021653895.1 Mastomys natalensis
TGAAATACTGCCATGACTACAGGAATCTTCTCCTTGTTCCTACACACAGAGAGTCAGGGTGTGGGGACAGGTTATCCTGCTTCTCTGAGCTGTCTCAGCATCTCAGGACTCTATAGCTTTTGTGGTCAGAGATCTTTAAGCAGTTAATGTCGTCCCTGAGAACCCCAGCCCCACCATGCGCTATTCTTAGGTCTAGGGTTGTTATTTCTGCCTTTCCCTTCCTGTATTTTGTTTGTTTGTTTGTTTTGTTTTTTAAAGAAAAAGGTTTCTTCTGGAGCTGTGCTTCAGGTAGGGTCTAGAGTCCCAGGTCTGTCAAAAACTCAACCAAATTCCCAAATCCCCAGAACCCCTTCAATGGTCTGGGAGGCTCCCCCATCATCCTATGCAAGCAACCTCACTGTGTGCCCCAAGGGGCAAGGACTCTAGGCAGTGTCTTGGCTGAGGCTCAAAGTGAGTAGAAACAGCCAGAGTATGTTGTAGTCTCAAGGGTGTCCAAAACAGGACAGGCTGCCAGGAAACCCTCCAAGCTGGGTTCCTTCAAAGCCTCCTGCCTCTGGTACATGACACACAAACAGCAGCATAATCAGAGCTTCTCCTGACTAGCTTACCTTCCTAACATCCAGTGAGATGAGCCAGGATGAAGGCTCAAAAGACACCTGGCCTTCTCTGCCATGTCCAGGGATTTCTGGGTGAATAAACATGGTTCTAGAATAAACAGATAAACTGTCTAGGATCCCAGAAAACTGGGAGACCAGAGGATCTCTCTGTCTCTGTCTCTGTCTCTGTCTCTCTCCATCTCTGTCTGTACCTCTCTCTTCCATCCTCTTTCTCTCTGTCTCTGTCTTCTCTGTCTCTGTCTCGTCTCTGTCTCTCTGTCTCTCTGCTCTGCTCTGCTCTTCTCTCTCTCTCTCTCTCCTCTCTCTCTCTCTGTGTGGTGTGGTATGTGTGTGGTTTCTATGTATCTATTCGCTGTGTGTCCTTTAGTCAGGAACCTAGGCCCCTGATGGCCCTGAAGCAGGTCAAGTTTGGGCCCAGGGTTGATCATTTCTCATGGTGTTGAGCTCAACACTGTCTGGGAAGGCCATGTTTGGATGTAGGGGAACCCTTTAAGGCTATATGTATGCCCAGGCCATAGCTGGGGTGGGCACCAGGTGTAGAAAGGCCGAGGGGACAGCAGGGGATTTGTTCCTGATGGTACTTCTGTCTTAGTGGATGGATGAGACAATTGCTTGGTAATAAATGATATGGAGGGTGGCAGGAACCACCCTTTCTTGGGGTTGTGGGCTGGCTTGCACCTCTGAGAACTCAGAGCAGGCCTGCCTGGATAAGAGAGCTCTCTTGGTTGTATCAGAGCAGAGGCCTCCAGGAAGTTTAGTCAGGAGGGAGAAGTGGAAAGCAATGGCAGGCTTCTCTCCTGGAAGTTGTTAGAAGGGTCTTCTTCAAGGAGCTGTGACTTAAGGGCAGTGCAGGGGTGGACTTCTGGAGACTCTCTGTGCTCATGAAAGGAAGGCTTGGTGGTGGATAGTGGAAAAGCATTTCACAAATGACCATGACATACATCATCTGGTAACCAGAGAGGCCCTTCGACCCTAGAAAATGTACCTGGAAGTGTATATACTGGTGAGCCAAAAAGAGATAGTAGGAGGTGTGTAATAGGTAGTGAGTTAGGGAGGTAGATATGAAGTTAGGTAGGTAGGTAGGAAAAACAGATAGATGATAGATGAAAGGTAGGTAGAATAGATAGATAGATAGAATAATGAGAAGATGAAAGAAAGAAAGAGAAAGATAGATAGATAATAGATAGATAGATAGAAGACAGACAGACAGGTGGCTAGCCAGCTGGTGAGCACTTAGATAGAAAGTTTGAAGGCACTTGAGAATTTCCAATGGGCACCCTCAGAGGATGCTTGGTGTGAATTATTGTAAGAGGAATTGGTGAGGGGAGGGGTTGTACTGCAGGGACAAGTGAGAAATGCTCACTATGCTTTGTGTCTAGCTGGCTGTCATCTCGTGTGTAATTGAATCCCTTTGGAGAGCTCTGAGGTTCCTGGGTGCCTAGACCTTGTACAGGTAGGTAGGTGGGTGTGTGCTAGGATCCAAAAAGAAGGATCTATGGTGAGAGTGACTTGGGGACTTTGGAAGAATGAAAGAGATCATAGTGTTCCCTGAGTGCTGCATGGTGGTTTGAGAAGGGCTGGGGTGTGTAGACGGTTCTAGAGAGGGGAGAGATTGTGAGGGAGCTGGAATTAGCTCATAATGGTTGCCTGGTTTCCTGGTTGCATAGAGATGCTTACTTAGTAGGTGCTTAGAATTGGGGGCCCCAGGCCAGGGCCTGGTTGTCAAGGGGGCAGGTTGGGATGGAATGTTTATTCCTTCTTTTCATATGTCCTTGTCCTCAGCTCAGGTTGATAGGTGGCCTGCAGGTGAGAAGTGGGTGGCCAGCCCCTCTGGGCCTCTGATATGGACAGATGACTGGATGACTTTTTGGGGCAGTGTCCACCAGAAAACATATTGAGGGGTACCTGAGATACCAACCCGTGTGTCCTGGTAAGTTGACCAAGGTTTTTTGGGGTGGTGGTGGGTTGTTTCTTTTCACCTCCCACCCCACTCTGGGCCCGAGTCAGGGAAACTGACTGACTCAATGACACACAGAACAGCCCACTCATTGCCCTGGGTCCACTGCAGAGCCACCAGCTGCTAGGTGGGAAGCCAGTGTTGGTTAGGCCTAGTGTCCCATGGAGGGGGGTGGTTCCCAGCCCCACCCCTACCCCCACCCCCACCCCGTGTACCTCTGTTCACCTTCGTCTAGGCAACCAGCTGTCTGACACCACCACCCGGTGTGCCCTACAAGCCCAGGGTCATCTTGGGAGGATCTTCTTGACTGGCTGCCTTGACCTGGCAGATTGAGAGAGTATGCTCAGGGTCTGCAGAGTCTGCATCCCCAAGAAGAGAACTGGCTGTCAGCTTTAGGGGACACCCGTGTGGGCCAGGGGAGCCAGAAAGGTGCTGGTCAATCTGTGGGCCCGCCACAGTCCCAGTGGCCTGGCTGAGCACTGATTGGGCGGCATTAGCTCCTGGTCCTCAAGTCCAGGAGTTTGTTTGTGAGGCTCCACCATTGGCACAGAGGATGGTCCTTTGCAAGTACCTGCTCAAGCCTCTTAGTGCTCCTGGGCCTCCTGCATCAACCTTCAGTGGCTGGCAGGTGCCCTGCAGTGGAGGAGTGCCTGTGATGGGTGACCCTTCCCTCTCTGCCATGCACACCCTCCTGTCCCTGGAAACTTAGGCACTTTCATCCATATTCCCCAACCTTATTGGCAGGTGAGAGTAGGCGCTTGGAAACACAAACACAAACACACACACCACCCAACAACATACAACATACAAAAACATGTCTTAGGCATCCCCAGTGTCCTTCATGGACACCCATCTCTGGCCAGTGGAAGCCCTAGTGCCTGGCTGCCATATTGGCGGCTGGTGGTAGCTGGTTGGCGTTTTTTTGCCTTAGGAAGGGCAGAGGGAGAGCGCTCAGGCAGCATAGCAGTTGGCATTCCCTGTACTCTACTGCCATCAAGCGGAATTTTTTTAAGGATTCTGCCTGCAAGTCCCTGCGCCTCTCTAAACATGGAGGCAGACCGGCTAGAGAGATATCACTACTGCTTCTTGAGGGTGTTCTCTTTTGGTATAAGACGGTGTAACTATTTAAAAAAGATATCTTGCAAGAAGTTGTTAAGAAGTCTTGACTCAACAATTTATAATTCACATAAATCTTGACTATTATTCTGCACCCAAATTAGTTCTATCTTGATGTTGCAGGAAATAAGCTTAATGCTTACACTGGAAAAGGATTGTGAAATTAGACATGCACCTTATGGAATATTTTATGACACTTGGGAAGAAGCCAAAATTGTAAATGCCTCTTCCAACAGACTCAAAAAATATCCTGCTACCTTTTAGTTATCAAGATGATTGCCCTGGGGAAAATGGGGCATTTTAGTATCACTAGTACAGGGCTTAGAAACCATCTTTTCATCAGAAACTTGAGCTCACAAAGCTTTCTAAGACTGTGTCATTTGATATCAGTAAACTTGTGCAGCATTTCCTTTTTATGTGGATGAGAGGAGTGCTGCAAACTGTTAAATAGCATCTAGACAGATGTCCTCTAAGGATGCTCCAAAGGAGGTTGTTTTTGTTTATTCTGAACATTGTGCTATAGCTTTGCTTGTGTTAATGTCCCTCATTTTCTTTGGATGTTTTGTTAAATATTCTGATGTCTGAAGGAATTAAATTTTGTGGTCCCTGTGATAAATGTTACTAATTTCTAGTGTATTTCCAAGATATATTTAATCTTTCAATACAATAGTATTCCAATGGGATAGTGTCTAACTTAAATTTTCCAAAGCCTACTTTTCATGACTTTTCATCACTTCCCTTCTAGTCCACCACCCACCAGAGGTATTGGAAAAGAAAGGATATGGAGGAAGTGGACCTGTATTGATACGGTTCTTTGGAGCAACTCCCATCTGCTTTGTCGGTTAATGAGCAGCTCTGTTCACAGTTTGGCAGCAGCAGCTGGATCCCCTCTGAAACTCTTCATGGCTACAGCAGTAGTCCAGTTCAGTAATGCCTGGATAGCTCAGTGGCCAGAAGTAGCAGGAACAACCAGCACTCAGCTGAAGGCACTAGTCAGCAGGAGGCATTGGACTAACATGTACATCAGGAGAAATTCTCAGCTATGCTTTTCTTAAGGAAGTGAAGATCAGGGAACACAGGAGACCAAGAAGCATTTAGCTATGCAGTCAAGCCAACACCCCCCACCGTGCTCCTAGGTCCTAATTAGACTGCCTGAAACATCCTGTGTCAGAGACACTAAGCTGGACCCAAATAAAAGAAGAAAAATCAGTTCAAATCCTTGGGTCTCACTTGAACCAATGGCTTTCAAATTTTTGTAAAACTTTGGAAATCCTGAGAATATTTATCCTTCACATTTTTGATGATTAGAATGTGCATCATCTAGCCAGGCAATGATACACACTTTTAATTCCAAAAGTCTGGATGCAGAGGCAGGGGGAACCCTGTGCGTGAGGCCAGACTGGACTTCAGAGAGAGAGAGGGACAGAGACCAAGACAGAGAGAGAGGCAGAGAGAAAGACAGACAGACACACAGAGAGAGAGAGAGAGAGAGAGAGAGAGAGAGAGAGAGAGAGAGAGAGGATAACCAGGTTGAGAGATAGACACACCCAGGTTGACCAGGATTTACATAGAGAAATCAAGTCATAAAAATTAGGGGGGATGAGAAGGGAGAGAAATTGTGTATCACTCTATCATCTTTTTTCATAAGTTCTACTTGGCTACCTTCCTGTCTTTTCTCAATAGATGTCAATCCTATTTGCACTGTATCATTTTGGTGCTAGTATTAGAAAATCACAAAGGGCCTTTCTTAGGACTGGACTAGAAGAGAACAATTTCAATGTCATTAAGAAGCCAGAGAGAGCCAGAAAATGGCTGCAGCTAACAATTAATTTTATAAAACCTTCCACCTGGTAAAGTCCTTAGGAGGCACAAAAGAGTGGATAATTATTTTAAAAATCATTTTATGCTGATTGTAT
The DNA here is from genome assembly GCA_021653895.1 of Mastomys natalensis. NCBI lineage: Eukaryota > Metazoa > Chordata > Mammalia > Rodentia > Muridae > Mastomys > Mastomys natalensis. The sequence goes on from JAJTUV010006677.1 coordinate 5,607, forward strand.
TACCAATCTCCAGTTTCAAAAGCAGAAATAGAACATAGAAGTACATCTCTGCAGCAATGACAAGGGATATAACATGCAGGGGAGGAAATGAGGTCGTACATGCTGGTTTCAGCAGAATCCATCCTACCAGTAATATTATCCAACAAAAGCTATGACCATGTTTGATGGTGAACGTTTCCCATTTTGAATTTGATATGAACATAACATTTTAGTATTATGAGCATCTAAGAAATAGTCCCAGATCAAAAGCAATTTTAACTGGAAACTACAATTGCAGTCAGCATGCAGGATGGTCGCTCTCTTTTTTCTCATTAAATCTGCCAACATTCTGGAACCTGTTTGTTGCTCATTCACTGCTTCTAACTATACACTGGCAGGACATGGAAGAAGCTTTGTATTTGGAAGACTCTTCTCTTATGCCATCACATTTTCTAATGACTGATTAAAATAATCAATGACTTACAGCTTATGTTATCTACAACATTCCTGATGCTTCTACGAGCATTGTAGTTCTGAAAATATGATTATTATGTGGCGCCCAAATATGGGGCTTAAAGCAGGTAAGCTTTCTCAATCCTTTTTCTAAGAAACACCTTTTTAGGTAAAGATAGGACTTCTTCAGAGTGCTGCAGACTTCTCGATAGAAAAACATCGAGTTAAGATGGTGAGAAGGTAAACATCATGGGCATTCACAGTCCCAAAACAGAGTCTTGTTCCTGGCAGTATTAAATCATATGCTAGAAAGTAGAGGTGTAAAACCTCAAAGAAGAGTTGGCAGCATTTTATGACTTTGTACTGAGTGTCGGCCCATGGTTCCCAGAGGAAGGAAGCCTGTCTTTAGAAAATTGGAAAAAAGTAGGACAAGAGATGAGGAGATTTTATGAATGTCATGTCTCTAGACAGGTCCCAGTTCAAGCATCCTCCTCTTGGGTACAAATTAGAGACCTCCTTTCAGAAAAACCAGAAATGGAATTCCTTGCAGAAGAAGCTCCCTCAGAGGATGAGGTAACTCCTCTGAAGACAGAAAGTAAGTCATACAATAACTCCTCATCTCCACTAATCTCCTCAAGGCACAACCAGGGGATGATTGGTTAAGTTATCAGGAACAACAAGAACTGGATAATAGAACAGAGGGATATGATCTTGCTAAAGAAAGGTATAATTTTCATGATAAAAATCCTTCTAGGACAGAAATAGATGATATTTTTGCCTCAGGTACTGCCCCTTTTACTTTTAAAACAAAATCAGCCACCTTGAAAGAAAAATTCCAACTAATAGGGGACTTTTAGGGGCCATAAAAGAAGCCAGGCCAAAAGGAGACTTGGACTTTTGCTTCCCAGTAACACTTTTTGAAGGAGAGACACCCCAATGGGAAACTCTTCCTTTAAAAACTCTAAAGAACTACAATGTTCTGTTAAGAGCACTGGGCCAAGTGCTCCATACACTCAACTGATTGTGGAAATGTTGGGTAGCATGTGGCTAACTTCTTATGATTGGCATCAGACTGCAAAGTCCACTCTTAGCCTTGGACAGTTTATAGTGTGGAGGACTGAATTTGAGGATAGAGCAAGAGAAGTAGTTCAGAATTTAGCCTTCAAGAAGGTAGATAAACCTATGATGTCAATGCTCTTGGGTAGAGAAGAGTATGCTGTTACCCAGGAACAAGTTGGTTTACAAAGGGAAGTACTAGAAGAAGTTTCCAAGATAGCAGTAGCTGCTTGGAGAAGGCTCCCTCCTGTTGATGGAAAGACACCTCTATTGGTGGGAATCAAACAAAAACAAGATGACCCATATGAAGACTTTGTTACTAGATTGGAGCAGGCTTTAGGCAGGATGCTTCCTCTGAGGGCTCTGACACATTATTAAAACAACTTGCACAGAAAGGCAATACTCTCTGCCAGGAAATAATTAGACCAATCAGAAAAACAGGGACTGGACAAGATAACATTAAAGCATTTATAGATGCCTCACCAGGAGTGGTCCAGGGTATGGCCTATGCTTCAGCAATACAAGGGCAACATTTTTACATCTATGGTCAGAACTTAAATGGAGGAAGAAACCAAAAGGTTTCATACTTTTCTTGAGACCAACAAGGACACATGAACTGCAATTGTAAAAAAGAAGAGCAGACATCAAAGAATAAAAATTAGAAAAAGAGCCACACAGTGGTGGAAAATACTTTTAATCCCAACACTTGGGAGGCAGAGGCAGGCGGTTTTCTGAGTTTGAGGCAAGCCTAGTCTACAGAGTGAGTTCAAGGACAGCCTGGACTATACAGAGAAACCCTGTCTCAAACAAACAAACCAACAACAAACAAACAAACAAAATAACTAAACAACAAAAACCCAACAAAACAAAATAACCAGAGCAAACAAAACAAAAAAAAACAAAAAAAAAAAAAAACAAAAAAAAAAACCCACCTAACCTCAGTGGTTAGGAATGGAAGGGAAAACTTTGTAGCAATGAATGTAAATTCAAATTTCATGAGGATGGAACCCTTCTGAACAATGAGACAAAAATAGGGTTGAGGGGCAAGCCCTCAGCCCCGAAATAATAAAGTAGCAAAAAGGGAGACATGGGAAGGTAAAAGTAAAATGAATCCTCTGGCCCCTGAGTTTAACATCTCAAGCTTAACCAGAGCACCACCAGAAAGTGCAGGAGTATATCTAGCAGAAGACAGATTTTTTACTCTCTCTTTATGAGGGAGTGCAAGTCATAGACACAGGATTTAAAGGGTCACTATCACCTGGCACCTTTGGTCTTGTATTAGGGAGAATTTCAAATTATAAGAAAAATGTTGATGTAATTCCTGGAGTAATTGGTTCAAACTTCCATGGAGAAGTAAAATTTATGATTAGGCCATTAAAAGAAACAATACAACTACATAAGAACCAAGAGGTAGCTCAGGTAATTCTATCCCCTATAAACAACTCCCCAATCCAATACCAAAACACACAAGAGGGGATAAAGGGTTTGACTCCACAGAAGTGGTAGCTTGGACTCAGGAAATTACTAAACAAAGACCCTTAAAAATTGTAACAGTAGAAGGAAAAAATGTCCAAGGATTATTCGACACAGGACCAGATAGGTCTTGTATTGTAGGAAAGGACTGGCCTGGGACATGGTCTATAGTTCATACCACCTCTACTCTGGAGCGATTGGGACTAGCTTCCAACTTAGTTCAAAGTTCAAAAATCCTGACATGGCAATGTGAAGGCAAAGTGGGTACTTTTCAACCCTACATTATTTCCTCTTTGCCATTCTCCCTATGGGAAAGAGATATCTTAGGGGAAATGAAAGTAAAATTAATCACAGATGAAAAATGGAATGATTACCACTTTTTATACAAGCTGCTGTTGAATTCTATGCGGATAAAATTTCATGGATCAATGAAAAGCCTGTTTGTGTGAATCAGTGGCCTCCAATTCAGGAAAAAATACAGGCTTTAGAACAACTAAGGTTTAAGAAGACACGCAGTGATTTGCTTTTAGCATTCCCTCTGTTAAATTTCAAAGGCCATTGCAAAGATATCAATGGAAGGTTCTCCCCCAAGGTATGAAATACAGTCCACACTTTGTCAGAAATTTGTAGATCAAGCCTTAAGATCTATTAGAAATAAACATACATTAATAATCTTTTTATCAAAGGACTGTTAAAGAACAGCCAACAATTAAAGACTCTATATAATATATTAATAATAGCATCTACTTTTTGTAAAATTACTCCTCTTTTGTCAATTAATTGTTGTGGGAAATTAGGATTTACATATCTCATGAGAATATTAAACAGAGACTTAAATTCTTTTGTGGAGAGCTTAATGTAAGACCTTAGACAATTAGTATCTCCTAGAAACTTTTGAAAGTAATTTGAAATAAGTAAACTGTCTGTTTTTTTGCCAGACCCATTATCTTTGTTTTGTTTTGTTTTGTTTTTTTAAATTGGATATTTTACTTATTAACCTTTCAATGTTATATCTCCTCTCCCATTCTTCCCAAAACCCCTTATCCCATACCCACTCCTCCAATTTTTATCAGGGTGTTCACCCAACATCCTCCCAAACCCATCTACCTGCTCTCAGATTCCCCAACACTAGGGAATGCAAACTTTCGGGGACCATGCCTCTCCAACTCCACTGATTTCTGACAAAGCACCCTCAATTATCTATACAGGTGGAGCCATGAGTCCCTCCCTTTGTGTTCTCAGGCTGGAGGTTTAGACCCTGGGAGCTCTGGTAGAGCTCTGGGAGCTCATTGAGATGGGTACGGCCCTCATGCCTCACTGGACAACGACAGGAGGACCTGAGCCATTACAAGGTCCCCTTCAGTTATTGGAGACAGGCCTCTATCCTGCCTTCACAAGATTTGAATCACCAAGGCCCTTCTATACTTAAAGAAGGGAGATGTCAGGGGCAGCCTGCTTATACACTGAAGGCCTACATTCAGCCATAGGCCTAAAATCAGCAATAGGCCTGACATAATCATGCTAACACAATGTCTTGGTTCTCTGTGGAAAAACACTGAACGGCTATAAACTATTGTTAATAGGCAGCTTGTGAAAATTTACCAGCCTGGTAGTCATAGAATTGTAAATAGGTAGCCTTGGTGGATAGTACCAACTTAGATAAGACAAGTGAATCATAGGCAGAGTCATAGTGACCTGTACCCTGAACTTCACTAGCTAATACCTGTTCGAAGGATATCTGTACTCCTAACACATAACTCTGGTGTCATCCCTTCCAGTCTGACTATTTGTGTTTATAACCCACTTGTGAATAAGTAAAAGTTATGATTTGATTAAAAAAAATTAAGAAAAATA
>JAJTUV010006678.1:0-11143 GCA_021653895.1 Mastomys natalensis
GGCTGGATGAATGGTGTAAGTCTCAAACTGGAGGGACTTAGCAAGGCATCTCATGGAGATCTGGCAGCCTGGTGGGAGCTGCTCACTCTTTGAAACCCTAGTCTCCTGCAGGTGGAAGATAACTGGTCATCCTCAGATTTTTGAGATCCAACTTAAAGATAAACAAACGCCCTTCCTTGGCACTCACACAGGAATGCCCATGGCCTCTGGATAAATCCAGAACTTTGCCAATTCAAAGTGCAAAAAAAAAAAAAGAAAAGAAAGCAGAAAAAAAAAAAAAAAAAAAGAGTGCACTTAGAAACCAAGACTGAGTAAAGGCTAAGTATTATTTTGTAGAATGAGAGGACACAGATTTCAAAAACCATGACTCTAAAGGGTGCATGGGGTTTTGGGGAAGAATGATTCTGGAAAATCCCAAAGTTGACTTGGACTTTCCCTCCTGCTTCTCCGGGGTGCCTGTTTGGCCAGGTTATCCTTGGGATATGTTGTAATACTCTGTGAGTGTACCCAGGTTTATTGTGGAGGCCTCACTTCTAAACGTGGTTCTGGGTGCTTTATTTGGGACTCTGCATCCCAGAAAGCCACTCAGGCTGAGGTCTGCTTGTCTATACATACCTTTTCTCATTCTTTTTGCTTGTGACCATCTCTTGCAGAATTTTGTCTGGTTTAAGCCTTTTTTATTCTGCTGCTTGGCATTCAGATCTGTGATGGATGCCTTTGAGCTTTGGTGACTTTTTATGCCCAGATCTCAAGGTCCTCACAGACCACAGAGACCACCAGGAGTCAAGCCATATGCAAAAGCAAAGAGTCTTTATTCAAACTTGAGCTCAGAACTTCCAACCTTCCTGCACAGTGGGACGTTGAATCTGGTTACAAGCCTTGCCTATTTATCATGATTGCGGATGAGGAACTTTCCAACTTGGCAGTTACATGATTGGTTGACATTTTCTTGGTTCACTTCTATTGGCTAGTAATGATTTCAGCTTAGTATAAACAATGGTTACTAGCTTAATCAATCTACTTTAAAACATTAGGTCCTTTTGCCCTTAAGTACTGATTGTTGTTACTAGGAGTGGAGTAGCTATTTCCCCAGGGGAATTGTGATTATTGCCAGGGGTGACATGGTTCTTGGAACAGCCGGGGTTTTTCTGGTAGCTGGGGTTTATTCAGAGGGCAAGTTAATCATAAAAATGGAGTCTGAAAGCAAAATAAAGTTTGTAATGTTAAGCTGGGCCATTCAGTAGCCATTTGGGGGGCCTGTTTTTGGCTTCTATGGCCCAACTCTGCAGTTACCTGGATGAACTGCTTACATTTTTTTCTTTAAATTACAAATTCTGAAAATTAAATATAGGGAATTTAGAGGTGGTGAATTTCCTTTAATCCCAGCAGTTGGGCTTTGGGAAGTGGAAACAGGAGGAACAATGTTTCAGTATCAATATAGACAATAAGAGACTTTTTCTCAAAACAAAAACTAAAACAGGAAAAAAATCCATAAAACATTATTGGGGGGAATGTTAGCTAATTGGTTTGATCACTTAGGTAGTATGCTCAGGGGTTGGATTTGATTACCATCACTACCATCAAAAAGTTAAATAAAATGGTAGTAAAAATCCTCTGAAACACAGTTATACATTTTGGGTTTTTGTGTTTGTTTGTTTGTTTGTTTTGGCAAAAATTGTATACACTACCGTTATGTTTTGCTAATTGAATATCTTGAATAGATTTATAATTGGTAAAGCTAAATGCATACCTGCTTTTCACATATAAAGTGCTTGTGAAAGAAACAGCTTTTTAAATTAATTTAGATAAAGCAAGGGGGATGAGAAGTATGTATTTTTCTTTTTCTTTTTGAGTGAGATTTTGGTGTGCGCATATATTTTAAATCCCGTCTTGCAAACTGTGCGGGAATAATAAGAAAACTGGCAAGGAGCCAGAGTGAGGGTGAACCCCTTTCATGTTTGGGGGGGGAGACTCTTCATCCCAAAGTTCTTTCAAGAGAAGTCAAACCCCCAAACCCGAGCCCGCCTCCACAGAATACCTTTTGACTTCTGAGACAAATATCATAGCCCTGGCTTCTTGATTTCCAATTCTCCTACCCCTTTAGTGGGCATTACCAAACCCCGCCCAGCTAAAATTAAAATGAAAAAAAGGAAAGACTTGTTAGGATTCCTTGAGACTGAAGTCAAAAATGAATAAAAAGGACAGTTTGTGTTGTCATTTCTGAGGGTGACATGGTGAGAAAGACAACTTAGAAGTTTCAAAAATTTGACAACATTCAGATCTTTTTGGAATTTAAATGTTATGGAATTTGCCCTGTAGTCCAGGTGGCCTGAAAATGGTTGGTAATCCCTCTGCCTCTGCCTCCCTTGAGCTGGACTTACAGAAATTTCCATGTTCAGCTTTCCTACCTATCCCTTTAAAACCTATTTCCTAATTAAGTAGTTTGCTTTTAAATTTATAAACTTCTTCTCAGAGTTGTTTGAGAAAAAGAGGGCCCGAACAACCCCAGTGATTACTGAAAAGTTTCCAATCTGAGAAAAGGTTTAGCTTATGCTTTCCCGTACTGTCAGTCTGCTTATTGAGCAAGTAGCACAAAACCAACGAAAAATTTTCAAAAATTTTTTTAAAAATTTGGAGCCTTTCAAATCTTGCTTATTGGTCCCAAAACAAAAAAAGAATAAACATTCGTGTGACAGACGTTTTGGTCTTAATGGCAGGATTTAATGACAGTTTCTTAGTGTAGGTGTGATGGGAATCCTGCACTTGCTGATAAGAAAATGCCTTGGACCAACTTGGGCAATCAGCTGCCATATGGGGCTGTTTATACTGCCTTCTTGCTCTCTTTCTAGTTCCCACATGTAGGGGTGGCCGTCAGATCAAGTTTTGTTTTGCTGGTAATTTTTTTTTCAGCTAGGAATTGAACTAGGATCTGGCATGCAATGTATACAGTGCTTTGCTAAAATTTGCTGTATCCCCAACATCATATTTCTCTCTCCCTCCCCTTCTCTCTCTTCTCCTCTCTCTCTCTTTCTCTGTTGTGTGTGTGTGTGTGTCCTCTCTGGCTCTGCTCCTCATTTTTCAAGACAGGGTTTTTTTTTTTTTTTTTTTAGCCTGACTGTCCGAAACGCTCTCATACTGGCCTCGAATCAGAAACCCTCGGGCCCCTGCTCCAAGTGCTGGGGTTAAAGGCGGCGCCACCATTGCTCAAACCCCAACATTTTTTTTTTTTAATAAATTTTTGGCTGTAAAACTTTATTTATGAGTACTTCTGACCAATTAAAAAACTTGAGAAGTCCTTTTCTCTGGGATTCAAAGGGTTCACATTGATCCAAAGCATCATTAACTGGACCCTGCAGCAGGCTTTTCTTGTAAAAAAAAATCTCACTGAAAATGGTTTTTTAAAAGGGGTTGGGCACTGACATTGGTCCCAATCTCCCGAGCAGGGGGCATCGTCCTGCATCCGTGTCAGGGCTGAGAGGGGTTTCCCCTCAGCAGAATGTATGTTATTTCCCACACTGACAAAGGTGTTTTGGGTCCACGTAGTAAACTGCCCAGGTAACACTCAGGTACTTAGGTTTTAAATGGCAGTGACCTTCTGTCCCACCGACTACAGTGTCCTATTCCTCCTTTTCCATCGCAAAGTTAAGGGAAAAAAGCTTCTTTTAATAAACCAGTACTGGGTTTCACCCGTGAAATCTAATTGCAAAGGGGGTCAACCTGATCAAACTTTAGTTTAGATAGCTAGGATTTTTATATTCCAAAATCCGATTTTTCAGTGAAATTGAATACAAAGGAACCCCAGACTGGGCTGTTCAATGAAGGAATTTGGGGCCCTATATACATGGGGGGGGGTATCCTAGACAGTGCTTCTCAACCTTCTTGTGCTGTGACCTTTAATACCCGTTCCTTTGTTGTACCCCCCCCCATCATAGTTATTTTGTTGCTGCTTCCTAACTCATTTTGTGTTAGGGAAACCCTGATGGAATAGCTGATGTGCAACTTGTCAAGGGGCATCCAACCCCCAAAAAGGGGTTGAACCACGGGAGAATTTCCCCGTCCTGGGAAGTTTCCTTAGCCTTTAGGTCGCAGGTTATCCGTGGTGCTCTTCTCACTCGACGTGCCCGCTTACAGTCGTAGGGAATCAGCAAGACCATAATTCGACACAAGAAGCACGGGAGCCCTCCTAAATCTGAAAACTTCAACGAGTTAACATCTTACCCGGGTTCCCTGAAAATAGGAAGTCGATCCCTTTTTATAAATTCATCAAATTAAGTTTAAAGGGGTTGGCTAGACTCCCCCTTGGTTTTTGATTGAGCAAGCAACTGATTTGACTTTTTTCGGCAAATTTTATTTTCTACTTTTTTCTTTTCTAAAAAAATGATATTTTCCCAAACCTTTTCATATTCATTAATAGGGTTTATACCAAAGTGTTAAAAAACTTTTTTATAGGTCTATAATTTTGCTTTGCTATGAATTTTTTGAGTATTTATTGCATTTATTTAATTTCAAAATTTTACCTTTTAAATGATGAAAATGAAAAGAGGAAAAGATCATCTAGTGCTCTTCCCCAGCCCCATGAAGCATGGGGTTTAATTTTCTTTTTTGTGTACCCCTTGTCCGTTAAAAATTTCCCTTTTAGAGGTGTCAGACATATGTCATAAAGTTAAAACCATCTCCCACAAGATTCTCCCCGGGGTGGTGAGAAATATGTTTAAAAAATTTTTGTTTTTTTCCCCTTGCAGGTTTTGTACCATATTGCTTGGTCTTCTTTCCTTTGGGCCACTATGACCCTGTGGCAATCAAAATTTATACTTTGGGGTTGCTTCCCTTTTTACCCCTTTTTTGCTTGTTACTACTATCTAAATTTCTTTTTTGTTTAGAGGGGAGATAACAAATTCATTGTTTTGTCTTTTGGGGGTCACCCCGATCTGAACCTGTAGGAATGGGGGTCCCTGAAGGCAGGTTTGATGGGAGGACTGGGTTATGAAAAGAGAGAAGACAAGAGCAATGTCTGGGGTCCGCAGGTCTCGCAGAAGCCTATCCAAGCAAGGGTTTTGTAGAATAGAGCCCCCCTTTAAAACAGTTTTTCAGGGGGGAATTTGGTGCAGCCTGGACTCTCGAGGCACCCGCTTACTGGCCCTTCCAGTCTGTTCCTGGGCAAAGGGCAATGCACGATGGTTGGGTCACTCGGCTTCCCACAGGTCCTCCTTTTTATTTTTAAAGTCAAAACGACTAATTTGTATCTGAGTGTCTAAGAGGGCCTTGATATGTTTAAAATATAAAAAGTCCTAATAATTCAAAAACATTACCAACACAAAAAACCGTAGGTTATTTAACATTTAAAAACAAAAATTTTGGGAGAACACAGGAATTTTTGAGTGTAAACGGGGTGAATTTCTGAAGGATTTAAAGGATTAAAAACCTTTAGCTTCTGTAATGTTTTCCATCCGCTCCCAAAGGGGGGCATTTAATGTTATAACATGACCCGGCACGCTAATTGCGAAGGTTTCTAATTTTAAAATAAACCCCCACGTTTTTCAAGCCCTGCAAGGATTTTTGGATTTTTCCCCCCTTTTATTTCAGTTTCAAATTAAAAACTTAAAGATACCCCCAAACATGCCGAAGCCAGTTGAAATCGTAAAGTCTTAACTGGAGTTGTATTGTTTACCTGTCTCTCCTAAGTGTTAATACAAAAGCTTCAATGCATTGAAACTTGTTTTAGAGTTTTTATTTATTTGTCTGTGTTCCAAAGCTACAGAGGATCACAGCAAGCTGATTAGTAAAAAGGGTTGGGTTTTCATTTTTTAAGTATGGGCCCCAGTGGGAAGCACTGTAGAGCTTAGCAGTGACTACTGCAAAGCTGTTAGTTTTAAAACGAGGCTATACACATCAGAGGGGGAACACTTGGCCAGTAACTTTTGAGCATCGTCACATTTTTTAATAGAAGGCCCTCGGGGGCAGGGACATACTAAAGGGTAAATAGGCATGAGTCTAGACGTGAAGGATGGCCATGCCAAGTTTTTATTTTTTTCCAAAATCTATACACGGGCACATTGCGGCTGTAGCTAACAGCAAAGGCTGGTTGAACTTTTCCCCTGGAGACAATATTGCAGGGCATGGCCCCGTGAGGGATCCAAGGAAGTTACCATTTATCCAGACCAGGTGGGTTTCCTCCCCGGGGAAATTTCCCCCAGCCCCTTCAGGTCCCTTCTCAGAGACAAAAAAGTTCATTAGAAATGTGAAACACTCCACCCAAGACGAATTCCATTTTTGAAGGTGGGCACGGGTTTCACTGCATACTGGAAATGTCTAGCCAACAGGGTAACCTGTCAGTATTAAAACTAGAAAAACCCCAGTTTAGAATGAATGATGATATTGGAAAAACCCGGGATCAATCTTGCCAACCCCAAGATTTAAATTATGAATCCTCAATGGAGGGGGAAAGTAGGGACTGAAACCCCAATGACAAGGTGGAATTTTGGATTTATTCCAGTGTAGTCAGAGAGAGGGTGGGGGACCCCCCGATCAGTTACCTCAGTTTTGAGGATTATAACTATTACTAATATTTTAATAGCGGAGTGATTTTAAAAATTTAAATTTTTATTTGAATATAGCATAGCCAGCTTTTTGATATTGTTAATTTATAGACCTTATAAACTTAAAATTTTATTTGTGTTATCCTATATACCTTCTACCATTCTTTAACTTATTTGGGATATTTAAACTTATAAAAGTTTTTTTAGTTATTCATTTGTAAGCATAGATAAACTCCCATCTTTTATAAATTTTATTATTAAAAATATTTTTAATATTTTTTATTTTTATTAAGGTAATTTTCATTTTAACCCCTATTAAATTTTTATTTTTAAAGCCATATCTTTTTATTCTTATAACATTTAAAAAAATTTTAAAATTTATATTTTTATGATTTATGCTATATCTCCTTTATTAAAACAATTGTTAGGATGGCCTGTTGCCCCTCTTTATTGTGAATGGTATTAACATATAACAGGGTTTATTGTTGATCATTTTATGCTTTGGCCCCAGCTGAAGGCAGGAAGATGATGATAGTCGTTTAATTTGAAAGAAAGGGCAGAAGATTGTATTTTGGATCTCAAAAAAGCTCATTTGATTTTTAGTATGTATTTAAAGAGACCATAGAAGTTTAAAACATCTTTTAAATATTTGTGTGTGTGTGTGTGTGTGTGTGTGTGTGTATATATATATATATATATATATTATATATATATGGCATTAAGACCTGTTATTCTTATTGAAAAATGAGAACATTTGAAAGTTCACTTTCCTCCCCTCTCCACAAAAACCAATCCCACGTCTCATCCCCAGGTCCGTTAGCAGGCCACCTGCTGTCAACAGTTCATGCAGTTCTTCTCTTATCACCTTTTTTCCGACCCATCCCCTTTTTCTCAGCCCCCATCCCCACATGCATTCCCTGGGAACCTGCTCACCACACCTGCCAAAAAGAAACAAATAGGCTAGGGAGGTTGGGGATGATCATCAGACTTCTCTCCCCCTCCCCACCTCCAGATATAATCTGAGTCTCATCCTCAGCTTTTGTGCAGACCCCCGGGTGTGGCTTTTTGCCCTCTCCACCCTCACTGCAGTGGACGAGTAGATCCTGGGGAGCAATTTGTTTTCCTCTCTTTGTGGACCCCCTCAGACTCCCTTCTAACCTATTCCTGTTTCCCAAGTGTTTTGCTCCCCAAAACCTAGAGCAGTCTAACTAGAACCCCCAGGGCCACCAGTTTGGGAGGATCCCAGAAAAAAACCAAGACACTGTTTCCAGTAAAGTACAGGGAATCCTGCTCAGTAGGCCCTAAGAAATGAAACATAGTTGAAGCTTTGGGCTTCAAAATAGCATTTAATATTTTGTGGTTCTTAAAGGGGGGTAACTGAATAAATCTACTAAAGAGATTTATGACACAGTGGGATGAAATGAATAACCCCAGGGTTTTGACCTGAAAGTGGGGAAATTGAATCAAGAAAACCCAAAATGAGGGAAAAACTGGGGAAATGAAAAATTAGAACCCTTTAACCCAAAAACCTGAGAGGCAAGCCTCACCCCAAAAGCACCACAAGATTACGAAGAGAGGGAAACCCAGGCATTGAAGAAAGATAGGGAAAAAATGGGTACCTCAGTCAAAAAAAAAAAAAAAATGTTGAACCAAAAAAATTCCGGCACAAAACATCCAGGAAAATTTGGGACACTAAAAAAAAGACCAAATCTAAAAAATTCTAAGAATAGGGAAGGAGAAGAAACCCCCTGTCAAAGATATAGAAACGATTTTCAAAAAAAAATTCACAGAAAAAAAATTTCTCTAACCTAAAGACAGAGGTGCCTTTTAAAGGGACCAGAAACATACAGTGTTAGAAATTTTTGTTTTTTGGGAGCTTGGAACAGATAACGCCAGGCCAGACGGTTCCAATAGGGGGGTTTATTTAGGGCAGAGGGAAGAGAGTGAGAGAGGGGGGGGGAGAGAGAGAGAGGAGAGAGAGAGAGGAAGAGGAGGAGAGAGAGAGAGAGAGAAGAGTAGAAGCCGGCCATGACCATGTGGAAGGGATGGGGGAGGGGAAACCTGCAGGTGGGGCGGGAATTTACAGGAGCAAGAGAGGAAGGAGGGGGCAGGCACCCTTTATAGTGGGCAGGGCCCCACCTGGCTGTTGCCAGTAACTGTGGGGAGGAGCATACCTGGCATTTGCCAGGTGACTGTGGAGGTGGAGTTTTGGGCAGAATACTAATATACAGGAACACCAACAGACTGGACCAGAAATTACCCCCAAAAAGCCCAAAAAAAAAAATAAAAAAGGAAAAACCAAAAAATAAAAATAAAAACCAAAAAAAAAAAAATTTTTCTTATAAGGGGAAAAATTAAAGCCCCGCCCCAAAAAAGGGAAAAAAGAAAAAAAATTAAACAATTAAAAAAAAAGGCAGAAAAAACCTTTAAAAAAAAAAATAAAAACCTTTTTAAATTCCCCCCCCCCAATTGAAAAAAAATTTTTTATAAGAAAAAAAAAAATCAAGTCTTATTAAAGCAGCAGGGAAAAAGATCCAAAATAACATACAAGGCAGACTATAAATACCTAAACTTCACATGACTCTAAAAGAGAGACATTGCCTGGTCAGATATTCTTTAGACTCTAAGAGTGTAAAGATGCAGTTCAGGACTAGACCCAGCTAATTTTCCACTTCTTACTTTGATGGAGAAAGAGAGATATTCCACCGATAATGAAATTTAATCAGTATCTATTTACAACGAATCTGAAACACAGTAATTGATTTCCAGGACAGTCAATTACGAAGTATTCATGTAGGGATACACAACAACAAAATAAAAGGAATCAACAAACGGTTATTTATAAACTTCAACACCCTTCGTCTCCCTCTCCAATAAAATAGATACAGATAATAGAATGGGGTGGAATACAGGATATATTCTGTTACGTCTTAAGGAACACACCTGAATATCTCAGGTGAGGATAGACTTCACTCAGGGTAAAATGATTTGAAAATTTTTCCCCAAAAAAGGACCCCAAAAAGCAAGAAATGTAACCCTTTTAATATCTGAAAAAAAATTAAAAAAAAATTAAACAAAAGATAGGGAAAAGACCCCATAATACACAAAAAAACTCCCCCAAAAGATTTGTGCGTTCCACTTGCACAAATAAGTGTATGTTTTTAGAAACACTATACGGGCAAATCTAAAATTTTGGGGGCCCAATACATATAATAATCTTCAATACCCCCCTTTTCCCCAAAAGATTTTGGGCCCTCTAAAAAAACCCCCAAACAGGGGAAAACCAAAAGCAAAATGAAAAAACCCTAAATAAAATAGACAAAATAGTTTCGAAAAACTTCACCTAGACCCCCAAAAAAAAAAATCCCTTTTCCCCGAAGTAAAAAAAAAATTTTTCCAAATTTACCCAAAATTGGATACGATTTTCAGAATATAAAAAAAAATTTAAAAAAACCCCCCCCCATCCTATCTACCACCACAAATAAATTGAAAACAATAACAACAAAACCAGAAAGCTTTCAAACTTTTGGAAAAATAACAACTCCCCACGCGAAAAAAAGGATCAAGCCGAAATTAAGAAAAAAAGAAAAACTTTTTAGAATTGAATAAAAATGAAACCCCAAAAAAAACCCCAAAAAAAAGGAACACAAGAAGGGAGTTTTTTAAAAAAAGTACATATACTAAAATGTTTATATTTAAAAAAAAAAAAAAAAAAAGGTTTCCCCCACTGTGCGCCAAAAAGAGGGGCCTTTTTTATGCTTTCCCCTTTCCGGCCACCCGCAAAAATCAGGGCTCCCCAGGGGTTTTTGGTGTCAGGGAAGACCCAAAGGGCCTTTTCAAAAAGGGCCCTGAAAAAAAGACCTTTGGGTTTTCCCCTGTGGGGAAAAGGGCCCCCTTGAGGGTTTTTGGGTTTTTTTTTTCCCCTGGGAAGGGCCTTTAGTTTTTGGGGGGGTGCTGCTACGTGGGCCAGTTGGTGTATGGGGGCCAAAAATTTTTTTTCCGGGGCCATTTTGATACTGTGACCTATGTTACGTCTTTTCTGTGACAGAAAGGGCAGGTTGATCTTTTTTTTGGGCTGAAAAAAACCCCTGGAGACCATTTCTGGGTTCATGGCCCCTTTTTGATTCCAAAGGGGCCGTGGGGTTGTGGTCTTTTGTGTTTACCAGGAAAACCCCGGGTAAATCCCTGATCCCCTGCTTTCTGCCCTAATGGGCAAAGGGAAAAATTTTTTCTGCAAAAAGGGAAAGGGTGGCTGCAAAACATTGAGAACAAAGGGGGAAAAGAAGGCTTCTTTGGGGTTTTTCCCCCCAAAAAAAAGTTTAGACCCCCCCAATCCTGGAAAAAACTCTTAGCAATTGGGATAAGGGTCTAAAGCTTAGCCCTTTCCCCGGGGTTTTTGGCCCTTCCCGGCAGGGGGGGGGCCGGGAAGGGCCCCCGTTTTTCAAGGGGGTGGCCATTTTTTAAATTTGACTATCCTCCAGAATATTTTTTTTTTCTTTTTTTTTCTTTTTTTGGGGGGTGGGGGGTGGGGGAGATCAAAGGTTGGGGAATGGACTTGGGAAAATGGAAAGTGTAAAAAGGTTTCTTAAAGTTTTAAAAAAAAAATC
>JAJTUV010006679.1:0-11373 GCA_021653895.1 Mastomys natalensis
AAAAATCAGAAATAGAATTCTTTGCAGAAGAATTTTTTTTTTTTTTTTTTTTTTTTTTTTTGGGGGGGGGGGGGGGGGGGGGGGGGGGGGGGGGCAACAAGAACTGGGGGGGGGGGGGGGGGGGGGGGGGGGGGGGGTTTTTTTTTTTTTTTTTTTTTTTTTTTTTTTTTTTTTTTTTTTTTTTGGGTATTTTTAGGTGCCATAAAAGAACCAGGCAAAAGGAGACTTGGACTTTTGCTTCCCAGTAACAATTTTTGAAGATGAGACATCCCAACGGGAATCTCTTACTTTAAAAAACTCTTAAAGAACTACAGTGTTCTGTTCAGAGCATTGGACCGAATGCTCCATACACTCTGCTCATTATGAAAATGTTGGATAGCAAGTGCTTAACTCCTTATGTTTGGCATCAGACTGCAAAGTCCACTCTTAGCCCTTGACAAATTATAGTGTAGAGGACTGAATATGAGGATAGAGCTAGAGATGTGACTCAGTATTTACCTTTCAAGAAGAAGCAGGTTAAACCTACTATGTCAATGCTCTTGGGTAGAGAAAACTATGCCTCCCCACTGGAACAAGTTTCTTTAAAAAAGGGAACTACCAGAAGAGTTTTCCAGGATAGCAGTAGCTGCTAGGGTAAGGTTCCATCCCGGTGATGGAAAGACAACTCTGTTAGAATTACTCAAACCAAAACAATATGAGCCTATGAAGACTTTGTTGCTAGATTGGAGTATGCATTAGCCAGGATGCTTCCTCCCTCTGATGGCTCTGATGCATTATTAAAACAACTTGAAACAAAAAAATGTCTATACTCTCTGCCAGAAATTAATTAGATCCGTCATAAAACAAGGGAGTGTGCAAGGTTACATTAAAACATGCATAGATTCCTCACCAGCAGTGGTCCAGGATATGGTCTGTGCTGCAACAATGCAAGGGCAACATTTTTGGCCTATGTTCAGAACCTAAATGGAGGAAGAAAACAAAGATTTTTGTACTTTTGTTGTTCAAGGACATATGAGCTAGAAAAAAGAAGAGCAGACTGTAAAATGGAGAGCACACTTCAATGAATAAAAATAAGAAAACTCAACTTCCAGTTTTAGGTCCACAGTGTAGGAAGGGAAATATTGGAAGAATTAGTGTAAATCTAAATTTCATAAGGTTGGAAGCCCTCTGAAAGATGAGGAGATAACAGGGTGAGGTTCATGCCCTCTGCCCCGAAATTCAACAAATTGCAAAAAAGGGAGACAGAGGAAGATAAAATAAACTAAATCCTCTGGACCCTGAGTTTCCCATCTTAAGGTTAACCAGAGCATCACCAGGAAGTGTAAGATTATATCCTACAGTAGAAAAACATAATATACACTTTCTTCATGAAGGAGTGCATGTAATAGATACAGGATTTAAAGGACCACTATCACCTCCACACCTTTGGTCTTATATTAGGGAGGAGTTCAAATTATAAGAAAAATTTTATAGTACTTCCTGGAGTAATTGATTCAGACCTCCAAGGAGAATAAAAATTATGACTAGGACATTAAAGGAAACAATTCAACTACATAAGAATCAATGGGTAAGCTCAGAGAACACAATTCCCCAATCCAATATTAAAACACATTAGAAGGGATACAGAGTTTGGCTCCAGACAACTGGTAGCATGGACTCAGTATATTCCTAGAAAAAGACCCTTAAAAATTATACATGTAGAAGAAAAAACATCACAAATATTATTAAACACAGGAGAAATTATGTTGTGTATTGCAGGAAAGGACTGGCCTGGAACATGACCATGTCTTCTCTGCTGGGATTGGGGCTAGCATCCATCATATTGAATGCTAAAAGTTAAAAAATCCTGACATGGGAATCTGAAATCAAAGTGGGTATTTTTCAAACCTAAAGATGTTTGCTCTTTGCAAATCTCCCTCTGAGGAAGAGATATCTTAGTGGAAATGATAGTAAAATGAATCACAGATGAAAACATGGAATGATCAGCATTTTTGATATTAGGTGAGTGATGGGATTATGTGCAGATAAAATTTCATTGATCAATGATGAGCCTGTTTGGGTGAATCAGTGGACTCTAATTCAGGAAACAATACAACTTTAGAAAAATTAGTAGAAGAAAAAACAACAATTAGGACATATTGAAGAATCTAACAGTCCATGGAAGACTCCTCTGTTTATCTTTAAAAAAAAAATCTGGCAAATGGAGACACTTACAAGATCTTAGGGCTGTTAATAAGACAATATGGGAGCTTTACAGCCAAGACTTACATCTCCAGTGGCTGTCCCAGAGAATTATGAAGGTATTGTTCTGAATTTAAAGGATTGTTTCTTTACTATAAATTACAACCTGAAGACACACAAAGATTTTCCTTAAGCATTCCCTCTGTTAATTTTCAATGGTCATTTCAAAGATATCAATGAAAGGTTCTCCCCCCAAGGTATGAAAAGTAGTTCCACTCTTTGTCAGAAATTTGTAGATCAAGACTTAGGATCTATCAGAACGAAATATAAAAGGCTTTCATACTACATTACAAGGATGATATTCTTATAGCTGACAGAACAGAGGACTTTTCTGAATTAAATTTGAAAAATATGACTGAGGTATTGACCGAGCAGGGACTACCTATTGCCCCCAATGAAATCAAACATAACAAGCCAATAAATTCTTTGTGAAATCAATTTGTAGTGAATATGTTATATTTCAAAAATTACAACTTAGGATTGATAAATTAAAGATACTCAAACACTGTTGGGAAATATTAATTGGATAACATCTTATTTAAAAATCACCACAGGACAAGTGCATCATTTATTTAAATATTTAAAAATAGCTTACAAAAGAAGCCTTAAAAATTAATTATTGATAGAACAAAGATGCAAGACACAAACTTAAAACAAATAGAGTACCTAAAACAGGGTCCCTTATCATATATAAAACATCTTATATCCCTACTGCATGTTGATGGCATGAACGTGTACTAGAATCGATTTATTTCCCACATACTCATATAAAAATGATATCTTCTTATCATTTTGTATTGTAATTCTTTAACTATTAAAGGGACGTTATATCCAGAGAGCTACTTGGTAAAAGAATGCATGAAATTATCATTCTCTTATAATAAAAACTATTGGAGTATTTACTTCAAACTGTAGATGATTGGCGAATTGAAGTAGCTCATTGTATGGGACAAATTAAACATCATGTACCTCAACAAACTACATTAAAGTTTATAGAAGAATCTTTCTTTCTAAACTAAACTGGAACTTATTTCCAATGCCCTCTTGGTATTTACAGATATGTCAACAAGTAGAATTTCAGCCATCTGTGTAAGAGATAACCTGTAATTATTAAAAAAGGCAAAAGAAATTATTGCACCTTTGACAGATATTATTGCAGATTTTTTGTCACATGAACATTTAATTGAAGTGTTTAATCTTTAAAAAGATTAAAAATATGTAGTTTGTTGTATTTCCTGAAATAGAGACAGCTCTTTATATCCAGAAAATTCCAAAATTATATCACTCTTGCTTCACTTGCAAAATATAATTAGATCAAGAAAATGGAAAGAATTTATAGGACATATGAGAGGAAGATTGACCTACCAGGTCCATTATGCTTAGGAACTGCTATGGTAGATTTATTATCAACAGAAACTTTTGATTGCTAGTATGGTTGAAAAGCATTAGAAAGTTATGCTTTCATCATCATAATCATGTTGTCCTTAAGAATGATGTTTAATTTGATGAGAGAACTGGCTAGGCAAAACTGTGAAGGACTGTGAACATTGATCTGATGTATATCATTCATTGAAAAATGAGAGTTAATCCAACCACCATAAAGCTCAAGTTTTGTGGAAAAGGATGTAACTCATATCCCAGAATTTGGAACGTTGGCCTATGTACATGTTAACTGAAGAACACATACTCTCATGTGGTCATGCTCACAACAAGAAATGGGGAGACTGTGAAAGATGTCATAAAACATCTGATCATATGCTTCTCCTCATAAGTTGTGCCATAAAGAATTAAAACTGATAAGGCTCCAGCTTAAACTTCTCCAGTTTTTGCAAAGTTTTGCAGTCAATGGTGTATAGAACATACTGCGGGAATTCCTATAACCCCCAGGTTAGGCTTTCATAGAAAGTCTCATCAAAATCTTAAAGTACAACTCAAAGGTTAAAATAGTGGTCATTACTGTTTGCCTCATCATTATTAAGCCTTGCTTTATTTACCATATTCATCTAATACAGGTGATAAAGGTTTTCTCCTCTGCAAAAACATTGGGTTCCCCTACAGCAACGGCCACACTTTTGTGATGTGGAAGATCTTCTAACGGAACATAAAAGGCCAGATATGTTAATCACCCCGGAAGAGGATATGGATGTGTTTTTCCACAAAATGTAGAAATTCCCATCTGTATCCCAGACAGTCTTATTTGACCTTGCACCAAAAATCCTCTACTGAGCATCAGAAATGAAAGAAGCAAAAGAATGTGAGGAAAGTTACTGTGAAAAGGAGAAGTTGCTCTCTATCCTTCACAGGAAAACACTTCATTGATATACCAAGAAGCAATTTGGCAGAGTCAGAATAGCAATAAGAAATGAGCAGTAGTGGCACAATTTAGCAGGACTGTCAGACCTCTGCATCAGCTGAAGTCAGATAGAGGCACTAGCATCAACAAGAATGCCATGAAAACATTTTGGCTGTGTCTGTCTCAAAGAAGCAAATATCAGTGAAGACTCTAGACCAACAAGCATTTAGCTATGTCAGCATCCAAGTCATTCTCAATCTCTACTCATGGAGTTGTATTTATATTCTCTTCCCCACACTCCTATCTCAGCAGATATCTCAAATTAATTCATATATATCTATTTATCTATCTATCTATCCATCAATCTGTGGAGGTTTTTTCTTTAGAAACATGGTCTATACCATCCTGGCCTTGAATGTCAGAGATGTGTCCATGTAGTGGGTCAGATGTGTGTGTCATCACTTCTGGCTTGAAAAACATAAGAAGTCATGGCATCTCTATGTTGCCTTGGCTATCCTGTACTTTTGAGACTCCTTTAGACACCTTAATGCAAAGATTATTGTGGCAAGGACTCCTAGTAGGCCCACCACACCAAGCTCTATTTCTTAGAAACAAATACTGCAGGATATCAGCATTTAAATTAAAAACAGAAATGGGTTTGTGTTGGGGGAAGGGTAAAACTATTCTTTCAACTAAACTGAGGGAAATCCTGACAGAATGTGGTATTTTTAAATAATAGCACAAAATTAGAAGTGAGCAGTAAAAAGGAGCAGAAGCTAGTGAAAGAACTATGAACCTAATAGTCAATTTATTGCTGCCAGAGAGAAATCCAAAGCACTCTTAAGTGGTTCAACAAAACCTGTGATCAGTCATGATTACAGAGATTTTCTCTCCCACTATGATGTTGCTGGATTTCTAAGGAGATATTCAGTTATTGTTATGATAATACATGAGTAAAACAGTTTCCATATTTGGTACACAGATGAAGTTAGATAAAGTAGTTGTCTACTTCTCTCCATTATCACAAAGAGTAGGCAAACATCATCATTGACCAGGAAATTAAGTTTTTGAGGTTTGTTTAGTAATGAAGGGTCCTTAAATAAAAAAAAAAAAAAATAAAAAGTTCCACATGACTTTTTGAGTCTTCCTATGGATCTGAACCTAATGCCTTATAAAAACAACAAAGAGGTTTGTGTTTGAATATCCAAGTCTGGAGAGCTTTACAGTAGTTTCTCAAAGACAGACTCTGAACAAAGCACATTTCCCACACATTGTATACCACAACACAGACACATACACACTCCTCAACAGACACCCCACCCCTGCTCTTATGTGCTTCATTTTAGTTACCAAAAATCTTTTATAATAAATTCTTCATAGCAAAGACCCTTTGAGATTCAATTGGCAATGATAAAATTCCAGTACTTCAGAGTGTGTTTCTTAATATTCAAGTTATTAAATATTAATTTAGAACCTAACATGTGGAAAACACTGTGGAGCAATACAATAGTATTAATCAGAATGGACAGTAACATGACCTGGTTTTTATTGACAGCTTGTATGTTTGTCAGGTGGTACGTATGTAAAACCTGTGAACTTTAAGGGATTCATAATGTCTTACAGCCCTCCTGTGCCTATGGAATGCCAAGACTCACAACAGTGATGGGTTTTGGTTTTTGGTTTCTGTCGTATTTTTTAAGAATTACTAAAATTTTATGTCTCTCAAACAAGAATCTTTCTCTGAACACAACCTCTGGAAAATTTCTGGCAAAATAGATTATTTTCATGGAAACAGTGTTTGAAAATTGAAGACATTGTTGAAAAAAATCTAGTGATGGAAATTAAGATAAATAGTGAACATTTAATGAAAAAATTACAAAATGCGTGGAAAAAGTTTGATTACAATAATGACAAATACAAAAATGTATGAAAAAGTTGAATCCTTTTAAAACAAAATTCCTATATAAAATTCCAATTGAAAGTAAAAAATTTCTCATGAGATTGTGATTATTGGAAATTTTCTGATAAAAGTGAATATTTGCACGGAAAAAAAATGCTTGATAAAATTGAAGAAATTGTGGAAAAAGTATAATGATGAAAATTAAGATAAATGGATGAAAATTTGTTGAAAAACATATGGACATTATGGAAATTTCATTTAAAATGATGACAAATACAACATAAAATGTATGGAAAAGTTGAAATTCTAAAAAATTTCTTAAAAAAATTTGAAAGTTGACAAGGAAAATTTTTATGAAATTGAAAGTAATTTAAGGAAAGTTCTGATAAAATTTAATATTTGAATGGAAAGTTTTTGATAAATTTGAGACATTGTTGAAAAACTAGTGATGAAATTAAATAAATGTTAAGTTGGATGAAAAAATAAACCTGTGGGAAAGTTTGATTAAAATTATGAGAAATACAAAAAAATTATGAAATTCTAATGTTTTAAAAATAATTTTCTAAAAATATTGAACTTTAACTAGAAAAAAAATTCCATTTTTAAATAAAAATAGATTAGTATCAATTCTGATAAAATTGAGTATTTGCACACAAAAGTTTTTTTAAATACAATGTTATTTAGGAAAATTCTGATAAATTGAATTCTTGCACAGAAAAAAGTTTTTAATAAAGAGAAGACAATGTTGAAATAACCACTGAGAAAAATTAAGATAACTATTAAAATTTTGATGAAAAAAATATGAAATACATGTTGAAAAAGTTGTGATTAAAAATAATGACAAATACAAAAAATATTATTATAACTGTTGAATCTTTTTTAAAAATTCCTAAAATATTTATTATTGAAAAGAAAAGATTCTTATGAATATAATGTGATTAAAAAAAATTATATTGCATACAAAAAATGTTTGATTAAATCAAAGACAATTTTGAAAAAACTAGTGATGAAAATTAAGACAAATTGTGATTATTTGATTAATAAATAGGAAACACACTTGGAAAAAATTGTGATAAAATAATGACAACAAAATGTATGGAACGTTGAATCTCTAAAGATTCCTAAAAACTTTATAATTCACAAGGAAAAATTTTTCTGAAACTGAATGTGATTAAGAAAATTTGTAATAAAATTGAGTATTTTTCATGGAATAATATTTTGATAAAATTAAAGACATTGTGGTAATAAAGTGGTGATTCAAATCAAGATACATAGTAAATCTTTGATGAAAAAAAAAATATGAGACACACATGGAAAAAGTTTGATCAAATAAAGGTAAATATAACCATGTATCAAAAAATGAGTTTTTCAAAAAAACTAAAAGTGACAATTTTTTTTGTGTGTGAAACTGAATGTGATTTAAAGAAAATTTATGAGAAATTGAAGACTTGCAAGGAAAAAATGTTTGATGAAATTAAAGATTTTAGAATAAATGAGAGATGGAAATAAGGTAAATAGTGAATAATTAATGAAAAATTTGAAACTCATGGAAAAACTTTGATTAAAATAATGACAAAACAAAAATTTATGGTAAAGTTGAGTATTTCAAATACATTGAAAAATGAGAGAAAAAATTTCTTATGAAATTGAATGTGATTTAAGGAAATTTTCTTATAAAATTTGAAGATTTTGAATGGAAAAAGCATTTGATAAAATTGAAGACGTTGAAAAAAACTGAGTGACAAAAATTGAGATAAATAGTAAAATTTGGTGAAAAAATAAGAAATACACTTGATAAAGTTGGATTAAATTCAGGACAAATACAAAAAAAATATAAAAGATGTTGAATCTTTTTTTTTTTTTTTTTTTTTTTGGTTTTTCGAGACAGGGTTTCTCTGTGTAGCCCTGGCTGTCCTGGAACTCACTCTGTAGACCAGGCTGGCCTCGAACTCAGAAATCCGCCTGCCTCTGCCTCCCAAGTGCTGGGATTAAAGGCGTGAGCCACCACCACCCGCTAGATGTTGAATCTTTTACTAAAAATAATTCTAAAAAATTTGAAAGTTGAGTAGAAAAAATTACCTATGAAACTGAAAATGATTTAAGGAAAATTTCTGATAAGTTGAATATTTACATTGAAAAAACTGTTTGAAGATTGAAGATACTGTGGAAAAATCTAGTGATTAAAATATTACGAATGTATTACTAAAAATTTGAAAAAATACAAAACATATAGAAAATTTTAACTGTGAAATAGTAACAAATACAACAAAGATTTGTAAAAGTAAAAATTTGAAAAAAACATTCTTAAGACAATTGATATTGAAATTTATGATAAAATTGAAGACATTCTGTTAAAAACTAATGATTCAAATCAAGATAAATAGTGAAAATTGATGAAAAAATACCAAACACACGGAAAAATTGATTATCAAAATGATGATAAATAAAAAAAATTTGAAAATGTTGAATTATTTTTAAGAAGTATTCCTAAAAAAATTGAAAATTGGTAAGGGAAAAATTTTAAATCATACTGAATGTGATATACGTAAAATTTCTGATAAAAATGGATATTAGACAAAAAAATATTTGATAAAATTGAGTATATTGTTGAAAAAACTAATGATAAAAATTAAGATAAACTTGTTGAAAATATACAAAACAGATTGAAATTTTTAATTAAAATGATGACAAATAGAACATAAAATATATGAAAAACTTGAAATTCATAAAAAAATTCTTAAAAATTTGAAAATTGACTAGGAAAAATTTCTGCTGAAATTTAATGTGAAATAATGGAAGTTTCTGATAAAATTGAATATTTGCATGGAAAATATGTTTGACAAGTTTATGACAATCCTGAAAAACTAATGATGAAAATTTAGAAAATTCGTGATAATTTGATGAAAATAAAACAGGAAAACACATGGGAAAGTTTGATTAAAATGATGACAAACACAAAATATTTATGAAATTTTCTAATCTTTAAAAGATCATTTCCTAAATAAATTGAAGATTGACTAGGAAAAATATTTCTTTTTCAAAAAATGTGATTTAAGGAAAACTTCTGCTAACATTGAATATTTGCATGGAAAAAGTGGTTGATAAAATGGAAGACAATGTTGAAGAAACTAGTTGTGTAAATTAAGATAGTGAAAAATTGATCAAAAAATAGGAAACACATAGAAAAATTCTGAATAAAATTATTGCAAATTTAAAGATGTATGAAAATGTTGAATTTTTTACAAAAATCCTACTAACATTGAAAATTGACAAAGAAAATGTTACTTATGAAATTAAATACGATTTAAGAAAATTTTCTGTTATAATTCGATATTTGTATTGAAAACATTTTGTAAAATTGAAGAAAATGTTGAAAAATCTTGTGATGAAAGTAAAAATAAATATTGTTGATAAAATGTGAAACACACATGGAAAAAGTTTGATTAAGGTAATGAAAAGTTCCAAAAAATGTATAAAAAAGTTGAAACCTTTAAAAAACAGTTTGTACAAACAAATTGAAAATTGACAAGGAAAAAATTTCTTATGAAATTGAAGGTGATTTTAGTAAAATTTCTGATAAATTTGAATATTTGCATGGAATAAATGTTTGCTCAAACTAAAGACTTTTTTTATGAAACTAGTGATAAAAATTAAGATAAATAGTGTAATTTGATGATAAAATATGAATCACACATGCAAAAAGAGTGATGAACATCATAACAAATCCAAAAAAATAAAAAAAATATTTGAATCTTTAAAAAAAATGTTTAAAATTGATTAGGAAAATGTTTCTTATGAAATTGAATTTTATTTATGTATAATATCTGATACAAATATTTGCATGGAAAATAAGTTAAATAAAATTGAAGACATTTTGAAAAAACTAGTGATAACAATTAAGATATATAGTGAAAATTTGAATGGAAACTATGAAACATATATGGAAAAAGTTTGATAAAAATAATAAAAATACAAAAAATGTATGTAAATTTAATGTTTTTGAATAAATTCCTAAAACAATTTAAAATTGACAAGTGAACAATTTCTTATGATTTTGAATGTGATTTAAAAGCAATTTCTGATAAAATTGAATACATTGAAAAAAGTTTGATGAAATTGAAGACATTTTTGAAAAAATATCTAGCGATGTAATTTAAGATAGTACAAATTTTGATGAAAATATTGTAATATCATTATGACCAAAGTAAAAAAAAAATATGAAAATGTTGAATTTAAAAAAAAAATTACAAAAATTCAAAATTGACAAGGAAAAATTTTCTTCTGAAACTGAATATGATTAAAGGAAAATTTCTGATAAATTTGAATACTTGCATTAAAAATTGTTTGAGAAATTTGTAGACATTGTTGAATATACTAGTGAT
The DNA here is from genome assembly GCA_021653895.1 of Mastomys natalensis. NCBI lineage: Eukaryota > Metazoa > Chordata > Mammalia > Rodentia > Muridae > Mastomys > Mastomys natalensis. Next base: position 10,817 of record JAJTUV010006679.1, read on the forward strand.
GGAAATTGAAAAGCAAAAAATTTCTTATGGAATTTAATGTGATTTCAGTAAAACTGCAGATAAATTGAATATTTGGATAAAAATGGTTAATAAAATTGAAGACACTGTTGAAAAAATCTAGTGATGAAAATTAGGATGAATATTAAAAATTTGATTAAAAAATTCAAAATGTGAAAAAAGTGTGATTAAAATGACAAATATACATGAAAAAGTTGGAAAAATTGAAAAGTTTAAAAAAGTTTTGTATAAAAAAAGTTGACAATTTACAAGGATAATATTTCTAATGAAGTTGAAGGTGATTTAATGAAAATTCTTTCAAAATTGAATTTGTACATGAAAAAAGTTTGATAAGCTTGAAGACATTGATGAAAAACTAGTGATAAAAATTAAAATAAATATAGAAAAATTTGATGACAAAAGAAAAAGCATATAAGGAAGATATGAATAAATAATGAAAAATTAAGAAAAAAATAGAAATAATTTAAAATAATTCTAGAAATATTGAATTGAAATGGAAATTGATTGAAATTTGATGGACTATGAAAGAAATTAAAAGA
>JAJTUV010006680.1:0-26151 GCA_021653895.1 Mastomys natalensis
TCCTTAAGTATGCCTCCTAAAATGCTGGTCCCTTTTCTTCATGAAAAGATCTAACATTGGCATTATATCTCATTTAACTATGAGAATTGAAAGAATACATAATTTATAATATCTTTACAAGAATGTCAAGTAGCCTGTGCAATGCAAAGTGGGTACTGAGATTTAATTCTTGCCACAGGACTTCTTGTCAGGCCCCCTTACACTCTAGAAAAATGGATTTGCACTCAGCTAACAGAGTGGTCTGGGAGATCACCATAGAATGGCAGCATCATCAATGTATTAGCTTGAAGTGTATGTGTGTATGCTTGTGTACACACTTACACATGTATTCATATGTATACAAGGTAGATATGTTCACACAGACATACATACCACACACACACTTAGACACACTCAAATTTACAACATTCATACAATACATACACAAGCATACAACATATACCAAGACCACCACCATCACCACCACCACAAAAAACAGTAATCAACAAACCTGCTCATTGATCTCTCTCAACACCAATGGTATCAATTCCCCAATAAAAGACACAGACTAACCAAATAAATGTAAAAACAGGATCCATCATTGTGCTGCATCCAAAAACACACCTTAACATCAAAGATAAAACCACCTGGGCATGAAGCATTAGAAATGGATTTCCAAAAAAATGAACCCAAGAAGCAAGATGCTGTGGCCATTTTAGCATCTGAAAAAACTAGACTGAACATCAAAATTAATCAAGGAGAGATAGGGAAGGACACTCCATACTCATCCAAGGAGAAATCCATCAAGAGGACATTGTAATTTTAACATTTATGCATCAAAACAAAGGGCATCCAAGTCTGTAAAAGAAAACACACTACAGTGTAATCACATATTGCTCTCACACCCGACAGTAGGGAGACTTCCCAAAGCCCCACTCTTGCCAAAAAGACAGGTCATCCAGACAAAAAACTAAACAGAAAAATGCTGAAGATAAGCTGGGCAGTGGTGGCTCACGCCTTTAATCCCCGCATCGGGAGGCAGAGGCAGGCAGATTTCTGAGTTTGAGGCCAGCCTGGTCTACAGAGTGAGTTCCAGGGCAGCCAGGGCTACACAGAGAAACCCTGTCTCAAAAAACCAAAAAAAAAAAAAAAAAAAATGCTGAAGATAACAAACATTATAAACTAAGTGGACCTTTTTTAAAATGGGTATTATAGAACATTTCACCCAAACACAAAAAAAATAAACCTTTTTCTCTGCACCTCATGATACTTTATCCAAAATTGGCCACATACTCAGATACAAAGAAAGCCTCAAAAGATACGAGAAAATTGAAATAACATCCTGTATTCCCATCTAACCACCATTGATTAAAGCTGAATTTCAACAATAACAGAAACAACAAAAACCTTACCCAAAACCCCTGGGGAAATTTAACAATTCACCAGTAAAATGAAAAATGTGTCAAGACAGAAATTAAGAGAAAGTAAAGACTTTCTAGAATTGAATGAAATATACACACGGCATACCCAAATCTATAGGACATAATGGTCATTTTAAAAGGAAAGTTCATAGCACTTAGAGCCTATATAAAAAAATAAGAGGGGCCATAGCTTTTCCTAGAGACCAGCTATTATCACTCTGGTCATATACCCAAAAGATGCTCCACAATACCCAAAGGACACTGCTCAACTATGTCATAGTAGCTTTATTTGAAATAGTCGGAATGGAAACAACCAAAGAAGGATAAAAAAATGTAGAACATTTATGCAATGGGGAAAATTATCAGCTATTAAAATCTAAAGACATCATGCAATTTGCATTCAATGAATCAGGGAAAAAATTTTTCATACTGAGTGAGGTAACCCAGTTTCCAGAATGATGCTCATAGTATGTATCAATTATAGAGGAAATTTAGCCACAAGTACAGGATAAACCCTGATACAATCCACCGAACCCAAAAAAAGTTAAAAAAAAAAGAAGGGGGCCCAAAGGGGGGGATTCTTTAAACTATCTGAGAAGGGGAAATAAAAGAGATACCTGAGGTGGTGGAGGGGAGAACTCGGCTGACGAGGGGGAGGGAGGGGCATAGGATGGGGGTCTGGTGTGGAGTGGGGGACTCTGCTGAAAGGGCTGGAAGAGAAGGGAAATCAGTGGCATTGGGGGTGTGTAAAATTTTAAAAACCTGGGACAGGGGGAAGTCTCCCAGGGAGTCTATTTGGGGGTGTGACATAGCTGAGAACTTGCCTCGCAGTGGCGGTTATAAAGGCTGATGTGGTCACCTCTGTAGCCAGGCAGAACTTCCGGTGGTGGGAGGGGGACATACCCATCACAAATCTTTAGCCCCAATTTCTGCCCTTTAAAACATGCGGGATAAAGATGAAACAAAGATGAGGAGATTGGCTAGCCAATGACTGGCCAATTTAGGACCATGCGAAGAGAGAAAAACCAACATATTAATGTATCAAGCGATGCTTCATCCAACAGCTGATGGAAAAAGGTCAGAGGCCCCACAGTCAAAAATAGGTGGAGCTTGGGGAGACTTGTGGAAAAATGGGAGGATAAAATGAGGAAGTGGAGGGGTCATGTCACAAAAAGAATACAGAGGGCAACTACCTAGGCCCATGGGAGCTCACAGAGTCTGAACACCAAAAAGAGCATGAATGGGGCTGGGGCCCAGACCATCTACAAGTAGTAGCAGATGCGCCGCAATGGTCTCCATGTGGGTCCCTAACAAGTGGATCAGGGGCTGACTTAGACTCTTGCCTCCCCTTTTAAATCCCCTTTCCCCTAGCTGTGTTGTCTTATTGACCTCCGTAGGAGAAGGGTGCATCTATTCCTGCTTTAACTTGATGTGCCAAGGTAGGTTGGTACCAATGGGAGGGCCCTTTCCCGTTCAAAAAAAGAAGTAGAAGAGGGGCAGGGGGAGGGGTGTTGGGATAGGGACTGGGGGAAAGGCGAGGGGGGGATACGATTGGGATGCAAATTGGAAGTAAATAAATTAAGGGGAAAAAAGGGGAGATTCATACTAGTAATTTAAAAAGCACACCCTGAAAGCTCTGGAAAAAAAGAATAAATCCTAATTTAAAAGAGGTAAATGGCAAAATAACCCAACTCGGGCCTGAAATAAAAATTGAAACAACAACAATGACAAACAATATACCGTATAAAGAAATTAATGAAACCAAGGAATTATTATTTTTCCAGGGAAATTCAATAAAATTGGTAAATTTCATCCAAATAACTAAAAAGGCAGAGAGAGAAGTCAAATTAACAAAGTTAGCAAAAAAAAAAACAGGAAACATAACAGACACAGGGGAATCCAGAGAATTACCTTTAAAAACATTACTTTGCAAACTGGAAAATCTAAAAGAAATGAAAAAATTCTCCATTCATTAAGATCCGATAAGCGTTTAAGCCCAACCTATCCCCTTCAAATTTTAAATTTAAGCAGAAAACAGCCATTTAAAGTCTCTCCAAATAAAAAGCTCAGGGCCTGGGGGCTCAGAATTCTACCAGACATTTTAAAAAAAAGAGCTTAAAGCCAATGCCCACAAATTTTTATTTTTTAAAAAAGAAGGACATTGCTGAATTCTTTTTATAAGGTTATTACTTACCTGATTCCCAAAACTTATTAAAAAACTTTAACAAATAATAATAAGATTATTTTCAGCACCCAAATTTTCCCCTTAAAGAACACCGATGCAAAAAGATTTCAATAAAGTACTTGCAAGCAAATCCAAGAACCCATCAAAAAAATCATCCAAACCCTGATCAAGTAGACTTCATCCTTGAGATGCGGTGGTTAATATATAAAAAAACCAAAAAATATAATTTACCATATATACAAACTGGAAAAAAAAAATCACCGATCATCTTATTAGATGCAGAAAATCCCTTTGCCAAAATCCCAAATTCACCTCATGATAAATGTCTTGAAAGCTTTAGGATACAACAGTGCCTTAACATAATAAACACAGTTTGCAGGAAGATCATACTAACATCAACTTAAACAGAGGGAAACTCAAAGCAATTCGGGCAAAATAGACAAGTAGGGTATCTACTTCTTCATAACTATCGTTTTAGTACTTTAAGTTTCAGCTAGAGAAACAAGAAAAAACTGAAGGAGATAAAGGGAATAAATTGGAAAGGAAAAAAGTCAAAGTTTTGCTATTTGCAGATGCTTAATAGCAAAATAAGTGATCTAAAAATCCCACCCCGGAAACTTGTAAATGGGAAACATTTCAGCATAGTAGTTGGATCAAATAACTCACAAAAATCAGTAGCCCTTCCAGAGGGGGTTGAATGCCAATAGACTAAGGAAGAAATCAAAAGAAACAAACACTTTGATTAAAGTCTCAAATTTAAAATAAAACTTGGGCAATGCAACCTAGAAGTTGAAGACTTGAGAGATAAAAACTTTTAGAAAATTGAAGAAAGGACATTGAAGAAGCTGTTAAGAAGATGAAAAAAATCTCCCATGCTTGGGTCAGTAGGATTAATATAATGCTTTTGGACAGTTTTGATACAGCCGTATCCCACACCTGGGATTAAAACGAAAATATATTTCATAATGTTTTGAAGCTTTAAGAAACTCAAACCCGAATTGTCACTTCAGAGCCCAGTGAGGTTTAGTGTCTTGTTCAATTAAAAAGTTAGTAAGAGGGTGACAGGACTAATCTAGTCTTTCTGTTTCCCCAAAGGGCTGTGTGCTTTCCTCGCCTAGTTCTCTTCTTCTGGAACGCATTGTGAGTTCATAAAACACAGAATGAATTATAGCTTGCCACTGGGATGGAGCAACTCATCAAACAAGGTAGCTTGTGGGGTTTTGATTCTGGGCTTGAACATGACCTGTATGTGGTCTTGAGGTTTTAGGTGGGGACTTTTAGAGGAGACCAAAGGTGGGTATCTGAATACCCCTTTCGTTCCTCTAAAGATTTTTGTTGGAATTCTAAACCATGAGTGATTATTATTGCCAGCCAGATTCTTTGGATGGTGGTTGGCAAAAGGACTTAAAACAGTTAAGAATGGGTTTGCCCGAATTGACAAAGGAGACAAGCATGATCCAAAAAGCAACAGTTATGCAAACCTTAGTGATAGGTATGGAAAACTTTTGGACGTCATTTGGAAAAGAAATCTAATAGGACACTCAAAACCATACCAGCTAGTGTAATTTTTCTTTGGTTAAACATAAACAATTGGGAGATTTCAAATTCTGTAAGGGATCCATACACCTAAAATGGGACAATCTAGAGAATTCATCTGAAACTGAGCTAGAAGATTCCTTGGGGGGTGGCTGGCTCTATGCTCCTGGTGATACTCTGGCAAGTAGTTGTTGATAAGACAGTGACGCTGTGAGCTCTACAACTCTGACACACACTCCTCTAGAAAAGATTTGCAGACTGATGTAATTGGTGGCATTACTGTTATGGGGGGGGGGTGGGGGTAACCAACGACTCTTTACTTGAATTTGAGGTTTGTTAAAATCCACTTTCTGGTATTAAACATTTAAACTCACAGACTCCCCTTTAATAGAAAAGCTTATCCTTTGCGATACTTGAACATAAATGCACGGGCCACAGCTGCACAAGATCTTTGTTGAAAAGCTAAAGGTGGGGTTTTAAGGTTCATCTTAGGCAAGAAAAGTATATCATTCCCCTTAAAGGAAATTATGGGAATGAGGGAAGAGGTGATAGAAGAGTGTAGAGTCATGGATGGGTTGGGGCTTCCAAAAGACCATTTTAGGCAAGACACAGCCATGGCTACTATGGAAGTGATCAGAATGGCATGTTTACTCATGTTTGTTTCAGTCCCCTAAAAAATCAGCTATGGGGACATATACCATGTGCACTATGTATTCGGTTCACTTCCTCTTTTTCTTTCATCCTATCCCTACAGCCCTATACATTTGTTTCCTTTACTAGTTTTGGGAAAGAAACGGTTATTTTTTTTTTCCCTTTTAAAAAAATTTTAAGAATAGTTCGCCGCCACCACATGAGGCTCTATAGAAGAACTTAATCAGAAAGCACTCGTCTTTGTTTAACCTTTATAGGAACCTCATAGGAAATTTCCGACCTATAATGAGATACAGTTCATTGTTTGTAAGTCATATATTTTGTTATACAGGCCTGAAATGTTAGGAAGGCAAATGATTGCAGAGAGATGGATTACATATTATTTAAAATTGCATGTAAAAAAAACACTAATCTGGGAAATGGGGAATTATATTGATACTGATAGTAAGCATGTGTATTCCGCTTGATTTTATACTTGGGTCCTTGGTTCATTTCAAACATCTCTTAAGATACATCACTCACGAGTTGTATGTGTTTAGTATTTATAAGCAGTATATTAAAAATTAATATCGCCTTCCAGCTCCAGAGCTGTTCAGTAATCTGTGTGGACCTCACAAATCTATATTCTTAACAAGCCTTTCAGAGATGGTTTTGTATCAAGCAGGTGCCCAGAGATGACAGCCTGCAACCGGGCCCCCAAGGCTTGTAATGAAAAAAAAAAGTGAGTTCAGGGATGCATCAGGAATCTTGAAATGTTTATATTTAAATTTTTGTTCCTTTTCTCTCTAAACAAAAAGTGAAAGAATTATGTCATATTAGGCATTCAAAATGGCATAACGCCTCTCTTGGGAGCCTTTGCATTTGCTGTTTCGGGTTTGGAACTCACTGATGGGTTAGTGATTGAAATTGCAGTCCTTGGGTTGCACCAGACTTCTGGAAATATTCCTTGACTCAAAATGCAAATAAATCTAATGTTATTCTCCCTTCAAACTAGCTTGGCTTAAATTAAGTCTTGAGCTACTGCTAAGCACTTCACCAAGATTATTTATTAAGGAGTCTAGGTGTTGAGAAACCGGAAAACATTGCCTTTCATTGTATTGAAAAGAAATTTCTTGATCTCTTTGTTATCAGCATGAGATTGAAGAGATGTGTCTAAACAAAAGATGTGATTAAAGGGTGCCTAAGAGAGAGTTTGTAATATTACTAGATACTATTAAATAAATATATTCATTAATATTAATAACATAATAGTTTCGTCTATTTCTGAAGCCAACACATGGCCCTACTGTATACACATAACTCCAGTTACAGGGTAAGGGTTTTGGTGGTCACCTCTTTCCAGGGCAGCCTCACAGTAACTCTGGTCAGGTGAGAGACTACTTTTTAAAGTCATGAAATTGGAACTTGCTATTCTGAAGCACAACCTACCTTAGGGTTGATTGTATAAAAGATGAATTCACAGGGAGGCATGGTGTACAACTTGGATCCTGATGTACCCATTTTTGGGGCTAAGTTACTCCTCCTAGATGTCTTGTCTGGCAGGATTGCTGGTGGATGTCCACCCAGGATGTGCAGACTAAGAATGCGGAAAAAGTGGTACTTAGCTGAAAAGGAATATTGGCTTTATGACGTTATTTTCTCACAGTTTTAGGGTTTTTTTTTTATTTTTAATAGGATTGTTTTATCTATTTATAGTGATTTTTCTTTTGGTTTCATGTATTTATTTAGATGGACCCTACTGTTTTTGATTTATCAACACCACAAACTATTATTATTAACATCAAATTTTATTGACACATAATTTTATATGGTTCATTTTTAATCTGGATACTTTATGATGTCAATTTACCAGCAAACTATTAAATCAGACTAAGGTCAGATGGGGTAACCATGGGGGGTGCATCATTTAACGAGTAGCCATATGAAATGACCTTGTGGACCTGAGTTTATGACATATCTAAGAGTATTTAGCTTGTTAGTGCAGAAATCTAAGTCCTTCTCAACCTAAGTATGGCCTTTTCCTCGCTGGTTTATATTGTCTTCTTCTCCTTGAGGAAAAACCAAGTGAGGGGAACACGTTTACAGTGGTAGAACTCAACATCATCTCCGTCACCTTATTATAGAGAATCCTATGTCAAGACCTTACAGCATACTAAGGAGGCCACATGGGCTCCTGCAGGTCACTGGTCATATCATTGCTATGCCGAGGGGATGATGGAGCATGCTAATCTCCCGTAGATCTTCAATTAACTGTTGCATCTTGAGGCGGTTTGCCTAAATTGCCTAAAGTTTTTCATTATATTTATTTTCTTGAAATTTCAATGTCAGCATTTGGAAAATTGTAATTTTTTACCCAAGCTATAAAACCTTATTTTACAGAGGCATAGAAATTCAGAGATTAAATTGCCTTCCAATAAAAAGGGAATTTACATTTCTTTTTTAAATTAAGTTAAAAAGAAACCTGTTGATGGTTTTTGCCAGCCTATAATTTGAAAGTAATTGCAATTTTTCAAGACGTTGATTTTTCTGCATTTAAGTACAGAAATAATGTCATGCTCAATAAACTCTGGCTGGAATGAGAATATATTTACTTTTGTCATTAAAAGATCTAAAAATTTTCTTGGTGTACCGAGTAACTATCTGTTCCTCCACATGTCCTTGACTGGCCTGGGGAATGACGATAAACAGACAGTTAGAGATGAGAAGCCAGAGACCTGCAGCACTAAGTGATATTGAGGGCAAGGGCTGAGAATCAGAAAAGAATAGTAGTTGCCAAATGTTTCCCTAAGGATGTGTCTCAAGATCCGTGATAATTTCTGCAAAGAGAACAACTTTATATTGCAAACATAAAACAAAATTAATTGCTAACATTTTATTCTATCCACTATAATAAAGGGAACCGATGAAATTGTTGCAGCTGGTCAGTATACTGAAGAATCTCCATTTGTAGGCAGTGCTAAAAATAACAACGAAGATCCAAAAATTAAAGGGGTTAAAACTAATGGAACATTAAACCATAACTGTCTGCCTTATCTTTTTTACCAAAAGAATGTTACAAAGTTAACTTTTGTTCCTACAGCTTTATCATTTGATGGACAATAAAAAGTCAGATCCAACAATGTGTCTGTGCTTCCTCATACTCCCCCTTAGTCTGAAAGATCTGCCAAATCCTCAGTGTAATGGTTTGTAACATTATGCCCACCATATTTTTGATACCCACCCCCCCCCCCTTGAAGGTATTTTGAGAGAAAAGAGAAATACAAGGGCACTTGATATTCATGGTCTTTCTTTTAAGCAGTTTGAGCTGAGAAATCAGAGTGGAGTATATACCATTTTGATAAGAGAAATAATTATCCAAAATTTCACAGATAGATAAACGATAGAACATGTATTTGGTTCACAGTTTTGGAAGTTGTCTCTAGTGCTTTTGACAGCATGCAGAGGCACATGAACAAAGTAACAGAACAAAGCTTGCCTTACCTCATAGCATGGTGATGTAAAGAGAAAAAATGGGATAGGTTTCCATAGGTATCCTATCGAGGGACAATCCAATGACCTTAAAGATTTCACTTTGTTGTTCTTCCTTAAAGACTCCACAGACCGAAGGCATTGCCCTGTGTACTCAGCTTTATCGCATTTGGACCATGAGGTTCTACTACAGAACAAAAAATCAATCACTTACAGGTTGTTTTTGTTGTAGATTAGCATTATTTTTAGTTTGTGCTCTGAAGAACAGAGTATTGTGTTGGTATATTTTTTAGATGGTTAAAGAAGAGGGAGAGAATCCATGCCTTAGGGCCATCTTCCTGAAGCACCTGCAACTATGAGAGAGGAGTGAAAGGAAGTTAGTGACGTGGGCAATGGCAGGGAGAAGAGGAAAATGAAAGATGTGGCAGAGGTCATGTAAATTTGATTGTGTACCTATGGAAGGGTGTTGAAAGGGAGCAGAATGTCTAAGAGATGCTGAAGGCTGGTTGCTCGAAGGGCGGGATGCTGAAGGCTGGATGCTGGTTACAAGTTGTTGGACTGTATGCTACGTAGGTAATAAGTCTCAGGGATTGACATCTCTTCTCCATAAGACACTGAGGACTAGCTGCCCTCCTTACAGTCAAACAGTCTGGTGGTCTGCTGCCTGGTCTGTGCATTCTGACGGTTTAATTTGTGGCCTAGAGGACTCATGGATATAAATATTTTTCTTGCTGTCTCAGCAGGACCAAAGCCAAAGCAAAAGAAAGAGATAAAGAGAAGGGAAATAGAGGGGTGAGTTGATGCGTCAACGAATCCCAGCTTGATATGCCTTGGATCTTGGAGTCTTACTGCGAAGTGAAATGGAGCAAGCAGAGGAAACAAGCTCTTAAATACAGAGGGCTCCACAGTCTGACTGTTCAAGGATGCTTGTTTCCCCAATTGGTTGGAGAGTTTGCACACTAAGCCACTTGTAACCACCCTTAGTCCAGATGAGGGCAGATTCTTAGAAGTGGCATTTCCTTCTCTATACAACTTTACATATGCATGGATTTAATCTGTATGGATGCTTCTAGTATGCATCATTTAGCTTGACACCAATCGATTTATTTGGATCTGTCTTCATTAAAGAAGAAATACTTGCTTGTGTTAAGGAAATTAAAGAGTTTTATTATTATCCTGCTGTTAAAATGTTCACGGTTTGTTCTCCAGTGAGGTAGTCAGAGATCAAGGTCATTAGTTTAGGATCGGAAGGTTGGCAACATTGCAGTTTTGTAGCATGGCCAAGCTCAATCCAGTTCTCATCGAGAGGAACGGACCTGTCCTTTTTATTAATTTTTCTTGAAAAATAAGATTGAATTGTATAAATCTACAGTGAGGAAACGTTTTGTGCTCAGGCATGGAGATGCATATGTGCTTTGGGAAAACTAAATGAGTTGCAGTGTTCACTTCTTTTCTGTCTCCTTCTCAGAATATGCTTAGTGGTTAGGACTTTGAGTCAGGTAAATTAAAAAAAAACCATTAAAATTCAATAGCATGATTTAGTAGGGAATGTATATTGTTTCAATTGTAATGTACGTAGGTCAATCTTTAACACGATGAAGAAACCTATGATTCTATGATATATATCATACCTAATTAATATAGTGGCACATGCACACACACGTGACCACCATACACACACACCACACACAGATCGCGAGAGCGAGAGTAGAGAGAGAGACACTAGCGGGAGAGAGAGAGAGGAGAGAGGAGAGAGAGAGAGAGATCGGAGAGTGAGAGAGAAGACTCTACTTAGGTTCAGAAGTATTTTGGAGTTAGGTTTTTTTCTTGGGTTTGGAAATATTAATGAAATGTAATGAACTAATTTGGGAAATGGGGGCCCAGATCAAAATCAGAGTCTTTAATTAATTTATATGGTATTTTAAGTGATTGTGTGCATATGGCAAGGTGTTCATGGTGGAACTCTTCATTTGGAGGTATTATGTGTCCACTTGAAAGTTTCAAACTTTGGAAGTACTTGTCATTTTAGAAATTAGGACAACAGAATGTATGTATTTTATTTCCTTAAAAAAATATCTCAGGACTGTAATTGAAAAGAAGCCACACTGTCCATAGCTTATGACGATCCACAGCTCCAGCCTCTAAGCTTTGGTAGCAGACATAATCCTGAGAATTTCTTTAACAAGGTCCATCATGTGAGGCCAGTTTTTACTTTACATTCTTTCTCAAACTCACCAGGTGAGACCTTGGAAAAATCTTTTCTTGCTCTGGGCATCAGTTATCATTATGATTGATATGAAGGTTTTTGATAAGATTATTTAATAGCCTTGTCTCGTTTGAGGTTTTAGTATAAGCACATTTGAATTGTGCAAAAATTCAATTTTGTGTGGCTTTAATTTGTTCTTCATTCTGAAGCAACATGCTGGATACTTCTCCCTGCCTTGTATCATTTCCTCCTTTTCTCTATTTTATCTAATCTTTGTCTTTCTTCAGAGGCCAAATGGGAGTGCCCGTTCTCAATAATAGAAAATGGATACAATTTTCTTCTTGGATATTTTGAAGTTTTTATAAAGAGAATCTTGGTGCTTATTTTGTTTAATTTTTGCTTACCTGCGGTATGTGGAAGGGATGTGTTTGTCTCAAAACAATTCTTTAGAGGAAAGCTGGTCTTGCCAGATGGTACGATGGCTGTCTGATAATCTGTTGGGTAGCTACATTGTAAGTCTCTGAGGACAACATAGATTATTGTTTATGTGAAATTTATAAGATCCCTACCTTGATTGGCTAGAAAACACAAGGAAGTATAAAATATGCACCCTTTATGTAGGGGCACTGGAGTTTGCTAGAAATGGTTCTGATATTGACGTGGCTCTGGTCTTTGCTGGTGTTGCAAGGGTTGAAGTCCCTCCTTGTTGCAGGTGGGAGGGAGATCCAGTGACGCACAGGTGTCTCTGGGATTTTCCTAGGCAATGCACTGCTATCCCACTGTCACATTAAATGTGACGGTGCAGCGACAGGTTTACACCTCAAAGTGTAGCAGCTGGAGCCTGCACATGCTGCCTAAACCCGTCTCAGAATTGAGTGAAAGGGTTTTAATTTTAGGCCTTTTAAAATCTAGGCTCCCAAGATGGCTGTCTCGGAGAGGCTTCGTACCAGCAGCTGCTGAGACAGATGCAGGATTATTTACATCTAAGCACTGGATGAGGTCAGGGACTGTATGAAAGAGTTAGGGGAAAGGATCGAAGGAGGAACCTAAAAGGGGATGGCAACCCCATAGGAAGATTAACAATGTCATCTAATTGATTGCCGGGGAGCTCCGAGACTGAGCCACCAACCAAAGAGGCATAATGGGCAGGTCCAAGGGCCAGGGCGTATATTAGCAGAGGACTGCTTGTTGGCTCAGAGGGAGAGGATGGCCTACATCCTTAAAACTTGATGCCAGGGAGGGGGATGCCTGAGGTATGTCTTCTCAGAGGTGAAGGGGAACAGGATTGGGGGGCAAGATTCTGTGAAGGGAGGACAGGGCGAAGAGCTACATGTAGGATGTAAGTAAATAAAATAATTAATTAATAAAAAGATCTATGCTCCCTCCTTCAGTCTGAGATTTAAAATGTTGAATAGATTTTTGCTCATGCTGACTTAAAACTCTAGATTGGTCATTTATTCAAATTGGTAGTATGCTTGAACAGAAAAGAGTCTCTTTGTATGCTTCATAGATCTAAGAGATATTCCTTATAGGTCAATCAGATTTGATAGGTCTTCTACTTTCTGATTGGAAACCTTGGGGGTGATTTTGATTTGTCATAATTGGAGATTTACTAATAAGAGTATTGCATTCTGACAGCCAAACTAAATATTAACAGTGTTCTCGGCTACATGAGAGTTCTCAGCACGGTTACAAACTTGTTTTTCATGGTGAGGAAATTAATTATTAATCAACACACTAGAAAATGAAATTAAAACTAAGTTTTCTAACACGTAGCCAGCCAATATCTAGATTAATACTATTAGGAACAGAGAATGAGTCCTATCCGAAAGTAGATACATAAATATAACCCTTGTTCTTTATAAAGGTCACTGAAGGAGAGAGTGGTATAAAAAGAAAATGAAAAAGAGGAAGTGGAAGAAAGGAAGATGCGAAGAGCAAGTTGGGGGGCCGAGGGAGAGAAGTGACGGTAGGAGGAGCGATGAAGTGAGTATAGGTTAGAGAGGGAAGGAATTGCGTGGCAATCTGACCCTTTCTCAGATTATTCACCAGTTATACTCCTTGGGAAGAGAAAGACACACTTCTCTGTTCCCTTCCAAGTTCTCATTTTTTCATATCAGTTATCTGGATGCAGATCTGCCCTCTAGGTTCTGTGCAGTGTAGTTCCTTCTAGACTGACCTGTGCCTCACTGTATCCATAGCAAACTGCCATTACACTCCAACTTGCCTTCAGTCCCAGTGTGTTCACTGCAGCCTCCAGTGCCGCTACAGCCTGCTGTTTGCCACCAATCACCTTTTCCTTCCTGAATAAACTTATAAATATAACATACACAGTGGTAACAAAGGAATAAACCAAATACATGTAGAACTTGCCTTGGTTTTCTGGAAATTCTTTTTTAGTTTTTCCTTCTGAGAGAAGAGGGGGGTCTTCATCCCTCTTACTTCTAAATTTAGACAATAAAACAGCTGTGAAAGAACGCTTTATAGGACTTTGCCTTGGAATCCCAACTCTGTAACCTGTCAGCAGCTGTTTTATGGAAAGTGTCTGTATCATCTACAAGGCTCTTTTGTTGAAAGAGCTGTTTTCTGAAACAATAGAAATTGTTTCCATTCACCAATCTAGGTTCTACTGTGACAGCAGACTTCTGGTACTGTCCCGTAATCCCGGTCTTCTTGTATCCACATCCCTTTCGTATTCTCCAAGTTTTCCTTGTTGTGGCCTGGAACTAGGTAGTCATTTTAAAGACAGAATATGACAAATATGCTGTGATGGTCACTTCTGTTGTAGGTTACAAGTCTGTGACTGTGTCATCTTTCTGGATGCATTGCTCTCTCCCTGTTTTACTAATATGATGAACCCTGATGTGTTAGTGAGCTGCCTTATTGGGGGAGGCTCACGGAGCAAGGAGCTAGCAGAGACTGACAGACCTAGCTGCCAGGGTCCTGATCACAGAAAAACTGTGAGACATGAAAACGTAGAGCCGTTTGTTTGGAGCGTATTGTTAACAGCGTAGATAACACAAACCGACTCTTCTTTACAGGCACATGCCTTTTCTGTTTCAAATCTAAAAATGAGATTTCATGATTTGAATCATTTTAGTTACACTATACATGTAGACACTCATGCTTCAGTTAGGTCTTGACCGATTTGGAAGGGAAGCTGCGGCTTCCAAGCCAGGGTAACCCACAGGTGTTCTTCTCTCCTTCTCCTCCTGGACCAGCTTGATCTTGTCTTCTCACAGCTTTCCAGCCCCCAGTACACCCCAGTTGACTACATGTCTAACTTGGGTTTGTTAAATTTTCCTCTATTTCCCTGCATTACTGCACATCTGTCAGGAGGTTGGAGTGCCTTCTGCTGTCATGGCCTGTGGCTTCATTTAGGTCCATCAGCCAAACAGAAATATGAGTCACTTGATTATTAAACTTGGGACGATTTCAAATAGAGTATTTTGGGCTTTTTATTGAGTTCTTGATCATTTATGTACCTTATTTGGCACCAGAACCTACGGATGATAGACAACAAAACAAACCCAGCATTCGACCGGGAAGTTCATTTCTGAAACCCCCACCTTTCACATAAGGTCTTGTTATAAATTTAAAAACTTGTATGAATATGGGTGGCCTTTTAGATCCTATGAGCTTTAGCTCCCAATTATGTTTTCTTTTTATTTGCCACCATCCGAATGGGCTATCTCCTATGCCAGAAGTCATCAGTAGCCTGTAGTTCGCAGTAAGAGGTAGGGGCTCAGGAAGCCCCACTCTTTCCCGGAATGATGCTCGAGTAGCATTTTCCTTTGCAGTTCATGTGAAGGTATCCACAGCTGCTGTGAGTTGTAATTAAAACACTTGTGTTGTTCTAGAGGATGGTTAGTTTCTGCCTTTCTCCCTACCTTTTAGCTACTACACTAAATTCCCCTTCATCAGTATTTCCTGATGCTCTGAAAGGATGGTGTACGTGACTTGTGTTAGGGATAAGTCCTCACTGTCGCTCAGTCACAGCATCAGTCAAAGCTGTGAGTCTTTGGCTTTAGCGTACCTTATTGCAGACAGAGGTTCTTGTGTGGGATTGAGACGACATCGTTATATAAAGACCACATCTAGAAACTTAAAGGAGCAAACCAATTTAAGTCAGTTTTGTGGAAACATCATTGAGATTTCCCAAAGGGGACTATGACTTCCAAAGGCATGCGTCTTTGACCAGGCTTACAGGCACATGGCTGGCGTGGTGGGATAAATTCCAATCAGAGAGCAGTTGGCTGGACACAGCTTGCAGTGTTTGCAGAAATAGGGTTTTTATCATCTAGCTTGGGTGGGAAAACCAAAAGAGGAAAGGCAAGAAGTCTGTAGTTCTGGGGGGCTTCTGGCTCTCCCTGACAAGTTAGTCTATGTAAGTAGTTATACCAGGACGTTTGCAGTTCTTGCCTTAGGGCCCTACTGTTAGGAGTAGACTTATGAGCAGACTGGATCTCTTCAACGTCTAATATTTTTTTATTTGGGTTAGAAGATAATAGGTTTTCCATGTAGTTTTTTTTTCCTTTCTCACACCTCTTATTTTCCCTATACCATAATCCTCTTCCCTGCTTAAACCCTTTGTTATCCTAGTACCCTACTTTGTACGTCCCATTTTACCCATGTGTCACCTTAACTCATCTCATAAAACCTCTTCTCTCATGGTTCCCTCTCTAGGTTATATGTCTTCTACAGATAGCAATGTTAAATGCACTTACCGTATGAAGCTGTATCTGGGACTCCCTTGGGAGGGTGGGGAGAAGGAATGGAGGAGCCAGAGGGGTCAAAGGACACACAATAACACAGTCCACCAGACAGAATCACTGATTGGGGACTCAAGTGTGTGACAGAGATCAGGGAGCTTATAGGAGTCTGACCTAGGGGACCCTTTGCTATGTCTGTTATCCTTGTGTAGCTTGGTGTTCTTGCAAAGAGCAGGTATGGGCAGTAGGAACCCATTCCTGGAGCTTCCAACTCCTAAGGGCCACTTTTCTTGGGCAAAGCACTGACTGTTGCTGTGTGCAGGGAATAATTTCCAAATGCCAGGCTTTTAATTTAAAAGGACAATCAGACTCACTGCATATTTAAAAGCATGAGGTTCTTAAACTCTATAATAGCAAAATTCATTTAGACAACATTATAGCATGGGCTATGAACTGTGTTTTATAGTGCTATCTAGTAACCCTGAGGGCAAGTGGGTATTGGTCACTTGTGAAGAGATAGCACTTGAGGATAGTGTGCTTTATGAGTGTTTGCTGAGATAAGTTTACAGACCTGCTACTACTTCAACGCTTATACACCACCTTCCCGCTAACTGCCAATCTGGTTCCTCCCTACAAAGGGAGTTCACCTGAGGTTTTGAGTCTACTTTTGCCAACCTTGTGACAGACTACAATTATAGGAAGAATTAAACCATGTTAATCAATACGGTGGAGGGTCTGGGCATTATACTTCCAATCATATATTCATTGGAGCAGCCCCTTCTGTTGTATCCAATTTTACACTGGTTTGCAAAAATTCTCCCCTGGGAGAAAAGTGGAGACGAGTTTCTGGGTGTTCATAGTAGTACCTGGTGATAAATCTCTTAATACATTCTTTTCCTGACAATTGGGATATCATCCTACCCTCCCATCACCTCACCTCCTCCTAAATTAACTATAACTCCATGGCATTACCAACTTACATTGTGTTTCTGGGAACAAATGAAGTGCACAGAGATGCTACTATGCTATGTATTCATGTGCACCTTTCTCTGAAGATTTTCCTGGGGCTCTTTGGATGAGAATGGACTCCATATTCATACTGCTCATAGATTTGAGTGTTTGGTCTAAATTGATGGAACTATTTGGAAGGAATTAGGACGGCTAGGCTTTTTTGGAGGAGGTGTGTCATTGGGGGTGGGCTTGACGTTTCAAAAGTTCTCGCCGGCTTGTCTCTCTCTCACTCTCTTGCCTCCAACTTTCGAATCCGATGTAGCTCTCTGATACATCTCCAGTGCCCTGCTGACAGTTGTTCTGTTTTTCCTATGATGTCATGGACTACCTGAAGCTCATAAGGCAAGCCACAGATTACATGCTTTTTTTATAATTTTATAGTTGTCTGGCCACAATGTCTTCTTGATCCTCCCTCGCAGGTATGATTACCTGTGGAGTGAGGAACATTGCTCTCGTGAACCTCACTGACTCGTGTGATCATCGTATAACAAGTTGTTATTGTTTCAGCAGCCAGGAACTTTAATAATAATGGCATAGCCCACACGATACTCCCTGACGTTTTAGAGCCTAGAAGGGAAGTACTGTCTTTATTTCCAAACATGGGTTTCAATTCCTCTTGTGCTGAGTAGCCTTCAGATTTAATGATAGCCCCAAACAGGAGACTGCAGATAAATCTCCACATGTGGACTGATCTCACAGCTTGAGTTACTGGCCCCCAAACATAGGGTATTGTTTTTTTTCTTTTTGCATTCTTCCCAACACAATTGACAGTTTCTACATTTTAAATCATCGGAAGAAACTGAGAAGATTTATATTCAAATCTTCTTGGAGGATTAATACCAGGAAAATATGTATTGATTTGCATAAATATTTGTGGTAGATAGGATGAGGTCAGGACATTTGCAAAGGATTTTCATAGTGGAGGAAACAGGAATTCCAAGAAGAGACAAGGTATGATGATTCTGAATTCAAGGCTTGGTCGGGGGCCTGGGGTGTATTGAGTTTGGTATAATTTCTGACTACAGTGTACCAAAAGGGAAGCAGAGGACAGGACAAGGCTTGATAAACAGGTACAGATAAGAGATATGTCCTCATAAGAATGTTACCTGTTCCTTAGAGAATTGAGCTGGTATAGCTGTCTCCATGAGGTTGCAGGTCTACATAGTCAGAGCCAGATGCTCACAGCTAACCAGTGACGATCAAGGGGATTCCCATGGAGGAGTTAGGAGAGAAGACTGAAGGAGCTGAAGGATTGTGGCATGAGGAGAGCAACTATACCAACCAACCGAGCTCCCAGGCAGGGTCTAAACCACCAGCTGGGAGCACATAGGGAGGGGACCCATGGCTCAGATGTCTAGTGTAGGGGAGAAGGCCTTGTAGGTGGGAGAGAAGATCTTGGTCTCTGAAGGTGGATCCCTGAGTGTGTGGGATTTCGAGGGTGGGGAGGTGGAGAAGTGGGGGGTAGGTGGGGGACATCCTCATAGAAGGGGGGGTAGGTGGGGGCACATCCTCATAGAAGCGGAGGAGGTGGGTTGGGATTAGGGAGTTCCTGGGTGGGGTTGAAGGGGAAAATGGGGTAAGGGGATGAACATCTTGAAATGTAAATTAAAATATCAATAAAAAAAAAAAAGAAAAAAAAGCTAGGAAAAAAAAAAAAAGAATGTTGCTGTATATGAGTCCCTTGCAGTAATCTCTCCTCCTCGTGATATTACTCCAGTAGACTATAATATATGTATGAGCCCAAGTCAGATGTTCAGGGAATTCTAGATAAAGTCTTTGGAAAATACTTGTATGTAAGAAAAGATACTGTTCACTACTGACAGATTTCTTGGTGGGGTGTGAGTGTGGGTGACAATGATTCCATAGTGTGCATTCAGTTGTTAAGGTGATACAAGGTTGAGCATCGGGAATACGTCCCTAGAGAGACCTGGCATATTGTTATTCAGAGGGCTGCCACGGAAAGGGCAGCAATATGCCTGGACGGTACATATTCTTGCAGGTGCTGATCAATAGGGAAAGGAGAAAGCAGCTCGTTAGCCACTTTCTCCTTAGTGTTAATGGGCCTTGTCAAAAAAACGTCCAAAGCCACAGCAGCGTGTTGTTCCTCATTATGGAATGGGCCCACTGGAGCATAGCCATCATGGCTAACACTAGGCCTTAACGCTGCAGGAATTTGGTCCAGACTGAGACATAAGACTGTGGTCAGCTGCTTTGTTTTCAGAGTATTTTCAGTGACCTGTCTTCTGCTTCCGTTATGTTATCTGTCATGGATAAACGTACCAAGACACACATTAGCAAGGCTTAGAGAGGGATCTTTTTCAATCCATGGACAGCCTGCTCAGAGATTGTCGTCTAGGTGAGTTCAGACCCCAGATTGGTGACCTCTGTTGGTCCCGTTTGCTGCATAGTAACAGGTTGCCAAAAAACTACCCTCCCCCACCTCCCTCAGAGAGGGAAGCAATTCATGTTCCCAAGGGAACCCCCTCAACTCACAGCACAGGAGCAACTCTGAGCCTACCGGTTATGTCTGCATTGGTTCCCTTTCGTTCCACTTAAAAAGATGTGTGGTATGGCATATTCCTCCAAATCTCTTCCCTCCCTTCAGCCATCGGAAGCATGATGAATTGATAAGAGATGAAACGGAACTGAGCAGAGGAGGAGGACCGGTTCTGCAAACAGCTGACTCTTTGCTAAGAGGGTCTGGGTGGGTTTTTTTTTGGAAACTAGGGTGGAGAATATTGTCCTTCTCACTGAAACTGTCACATTAAAATAATGCCAGCTTGGGGAAAACTAGAGCATGGGAAGGTAAAGGGAGATAATCACCTAAGGGAATTTTCAATTCCGATTTCCAGCTTAGACTTCCAAAGCTTATCTCTAATCAAAGATCTCTTTCTTCCTCTATAGAGAGAGATCTATAATTTTGATCATTTTAGAGTTGATCCAAATGTCAAAGAAACCTGGACAGGATAAGGTTAAGAACCTGCCAAGATATCTAGGGCCCATCAGACAACAGTGACTTGTGACGAATGCTTATAAAGTTCTGATGCTTATGAAGTTGAAAAAAATCTCTGTAGCTACTGAGTTCTGATCTCTCTTCTTCACCCTTTTTTTCAAGTTATAAGTTCCCATCTATCCTTCCCCAGTCACCTCTCGTCTGGGCTTGGTCTTGGGCTGCAGTCGTCGCGTGTCGTCACCTCTAGATAGAACTTTTCTCACAACCCAAAGCCAGGCGGCCAGAGCACCCTGGGCAGAGAGGTGCGGAAGGAAGTTCCGCCTTTCTCGCGCAGCGCGAGCGCCAGTGGAGGGTAACCTGGGGGTGGTAGCCAGGAGAGGAAGGGGCCGGGGCTATGCTTTTGGAGCCAGCGGCGTTTCCAGCCGTGGACGGGAGGAAATCCTGAGGTTTCAGTTAGGGAGCTCTTCAGGAATTTCGCCTTAATTGAGCTTCTTTGAATCCTCTCAAAAATTAACATCGCCTTGGCTTGCCTGGTCCCCTGTGCCCGCAGGTGACTGGGTTGTACTCCCTTCCAGCTCCAGGGGCGCGGTGAAGGCGTTCCCTGGCACCCTCCGGTTTGTCGAGGCCACAGGGCAGTACTAGGGCGACAGCGCTAGGAGCGGCAAACTTTAAGAGGAGCACGCGGCTGCGGGCGCTATTTGAGCATCACTGTAAAAGAAAGCAAGTGTCGGACATTATCATCTGTCACGTCGTCTTCACGCTCACCTCCTCGACTTCGTGCTCATTGGGAGAGGGAGGGGGGTCCTGGGTTCGCCAGAGCTGTCCTCTTGATTCGGGTAGGCATCGGCGGCGTTTTCCGCGTGGGTGCTGAGCTACTGCGCCGAGGAGCGGATCTCCTACTCTTCTCGTCAAACCCCTCCTCTCCCTATTTCGCAACCCCCTTCTTTGTCGGGGCGGGCGCTGTGGGGGGATATACTAAAAACAATACAAACAAGGAAAACTCCGAGTGATTCAGACTTGAATGTGAAGGGTCCTGCCACTGAGGTGTCCCGATCCTACTCACGTCGGGTCTTGCCCCCTCGGGAATACCCCCCCCTCTTCCCGGGGGGTGAATGGTTGGTACGTAGCGATTGGACGATCCCGGGCGCAATCCCGGGCCGCTGACTCCCCAGCCCGCGTGGGGTGAATGCGCGGGCGGAGGATCGGGAGGCGCCGGCGTAGACCAATCGCGGCCGCCGGTGGGGTATTTGTTATTCAAGGAAGAGACTCGCGCAGCTAGGCACGGCCAGTCAGCCCCCTCAGCCCGGAGAGCAGCCACAAGTTGCGGCCGTGGTGCTCGCCTCGCGTGGTGGCAAGGCCCTAGGGAGCGCGGGTATGGAGCTGCGGGCCCCCGCGGGCTTTCACCTGCCCTCTGCGGGGAGCGGGTAAACACGCTTTACGCAGGCACAAGAGGAAGGGAAAGGCTTGGGGAAACAATAAAAGTCCCACCTTTCAACTTCCCCTAACCTGAGGGCTGAGAAGTAGGATCCCCGATTTTATTACGTTTCTATTTTTCCCTTCCCAAACCATGGGAGCTGACAACCGGTGTAGCTTTCTTCTCAGATTACTTTAAGGGGTTTGCCTTTTCTGAGTACAGTAGATGGCTTTGATATCCGAGTTGGGGGAAAAAACTGGCAGATGGAGAGACGAGGATGGGGGGGGTAGAGGGGAAGTGGCACAGGGGGGGAGGGGTGGGCCGGGCACTGGAGCTTGAATGGGTGTCTGTTTATTTTACGTTGCAAATACAAAGGGGGCCACCTCTTGTCTTCCCATGATTACATTCCAGGAAAGAGGTGCAGAAAAGAGGGAGCTTTGGGTTGGAATTCCCAAGTTTTGGGGTGTGATCCCCCCAAAGAGTTTAGACGGTGAATGGGAGATTGGGAAAGGGGGACGGGGATGGGCAGGCGCTCAAGGATGGGTCTAACAGGGCGTGCGGCGCAGGATTTAAATCGCTTGCTTGGGGATTGCCTGGCCTGATGACTCCTGGATGCGGGCGGAAATCTGGACTTGCTCGGGCCCAAAAAGGCCCAGGTACCTTGGTTATGTGAGTCTAAAGGGAGGGATTTCGAAGTTAGCGGCTTCCGGAATGGTTGGGGTAACCTCGTTTTCTGAAATCTGACTAGATGGATCTCTAACAAGGATCTGGGGGAAAATACGGGGGTGGTGTTCGCGGAAAGCCTGGTGGTTAAGGGGCCCGGAGTCCGCTTCCGGGAAGCGCAACTTGGGCCCTTTAGTTTGCGGTCTCGGAGTTAGCTCCGCTAGGTTGGGATTTCTTGTCTCCCCAGACCCCCCCCCCAGGCTCGGGAAAACGCTGGAGTTTCGAGTCCTGTTGGGGGTTTGTGTGTGGGGGGAATAGGAGAAGATCAAGGATCAGAGTTTCCGAAGCAAGGCAGAAGCTCCTGCAAACTCCTCGGCCCGCACTACGGTCAGAGTGGCCCGGTGTCAGGGGGACGGAGGGTTGTGGGGTCTGCGGCCAGCAGGTTGGGGGGGCGGAGGCGCTTCTCAGACTGGGGCGCGCCGGAGACGAAGCCAGGGTTCAAGGGGGGGGGGGGTGGAGGGGTGGGGTTTTAAGGGGGGGCTGGGGGGGGTGCCGGGGAACCCTGGAAAAGTAGAGTAACCGGGCCTTCCGAGGCCTAGGCTCTCCCTACCATGGGCTTTATGGTCCAAGGAATTGGGAGGCAAAAGGGGGGGATGGGGCGGGGGGGAGAGAGAGGGGACCCCGATGGGATTGGGGTGGCTACTGCTTGAGAATTTTAGAGGGAGACCTTCAGCCAAGAGGCTGGGTGACCCCTTTATTCAAACGCTCCGAGGTCTGGAGGTTATACAGTTGCTGAAAAATATAACAGAATCATGCTTCCCCAGATCCCCCCACCCCAGTTGTTGACACGCTTCTTGGTGCAAATGAAATGCAGAGGCGGTGCGAGTCACCCGTTGCGCAAGAAGGCACCTGAGCTTCCTGAGGAATTGCTTCTAGCCAAATTGAAAGCCTGGCTTATAAGATGTGTGTGTGCTAGGATAGTGTGGTTTGTGAATTTCTAAAACCAAGCCCCCAGTCCTACCCAACCCAGGGAGTTCCACCCTGGAGGGGAATACAGTATAGTCAATTGGGGGAGATCTTTTCCCATTAGACCGGAAGTGGGGATCTCATGAACATCGGAGAAAATACACTAGGAATCTTGGCCATTAATCCTACCAGTGGAAGAATTGAAGTCACGGTTTGCGGTGGAGGTATTTGCAAGAAAAATTTATATCAGGACAAATGCATTCGACGACGATAGCTTATAAATTTTTCTTGAAAGAACCAATGTAGGAGAAAAGAGCCACCAGAGGTAGATCTTGGATAAACAGCTTATACACTTGACTGTAATTTCATTTTCCGTTATAAAAATGTTTGTCAATAATTGAAAATGGCTACAGGAACTTGAGTTTACCTTGGTCACTTGCTGTGAATAATCTTAGAAAGAAGACAATCTCAGCTGTGTAAAAGGCATTCTCTGGGTCTTGCAAATACATGGCTTGATAAGTTTGCAAAGAGCCCATTCACCAGGGAAATGATTTTCCAATGCATTTTCCTACCTCAGTGTCAACTAAGTTGTACTACTCTGCGATAAAGAGAATATCTGCTCTTAAATAAGGGATGTGGAGACCATTTAGGAGGGAAGCTTTCTAGGCGACATTTTTCAGAATAAGGAAGATGCTAAGAACACAGGGAATACTGTCTGGTAGGCTCAATTCATTCTATTTAGGTTGTGCCGGCCAGATCTGCCCTGTTGTGCGCCCCTCCCTCCGCTCCTTCCCTCCTCGCCCACCCCCACGAAAGTTACAGCTGATTGAGCAGTTCTAACCATTCAGACTCAAAAGGTAGAGGGAAAAGAATAAGACCAGCTGAGCTGAACTGGAGGAGTGCAGGGGAAAGTTAGAGGTCTGGAGTGATGTGCTCTTTTCAGACTTGGCTGGGCAGGTTTGAAGCTGCTTCCGGGCTTGTTTAATTGGTGTTTATGCAGCAAACAGCCCAGCTGACATTCACATTGGCAGTATCAAGCGCCAATCTCTGTGTAAGAATGTTCCATTGTCTTTAGGGCATGACGCACTGATACTACACAGGCGTGCTTGTGGCAGCAATGATGTTTTCCCTTCTAGGTTTCTTTCTCAAGGTCTTCTCCCAGTGTGGCACATACAAGAGGGACCCCCTTTAGTCTGTGAGTGCTATTGCTGGTCTCAGTATCTTAGAAGAAAGCTCTGCATAGATTTATCTTTTGCTTAGATCTACAGCAAAAATCTAGCCAATCCCAGTGCCTGTTGAATAGGCTGGTTTTTGAAAGGTCCAGGAATTTGTTTTGCTTTTAGGACAGGGCCTGATTGGGTATCACAGACTCTCATACTGAGTTTGCTAGTAGGATGATCAAGCCAGCTGCACTAGGAGAGAAGCCTGGCAGTCAATTCTATTGTATTTTTATTTCCATTTCAAGTCAAGGGAGCTTTTTTTTTCTGTTAGGAATTTGGGTTTCAGTTTCTCCCTCCCTCCCTTCCTCTTTCCCCTCTCCTTCCCTCCTTTCTTTCTTCCTCCTTCACTTCTTTTTCCTCTCATCCCTCTCCCCTCTCCATCCCCTCTCTCTTCCCCATCTCCCCCCTCCTACCTCTATTTCTTGTCTTCCCATCCACTTATGTTTTCTTTGAGTTTAAGTTCTCATGCTTTGGCAAGTTGGAGCAGGCTCATCTGCTGACTAGAAGGATGTTTTAACATAGTGTTGTCTCATCTGGGCCCATCACTGCTGGAATGATTTGAGGGGCACAGTGGAAAGAAAGTGCATATTTTTTCTCTTTGGCTATACCCAATCTCACTAATGGTGGGTAAGATATTATGGCTTTTCTTAGGAATCATTTAAAAAACACAAATGCTCTAGTTGGAGGGAGATCATCGGGTTTTGACACCTGTAGATTGAATCTACTTACTCCCTGGGGAGAACCAAGGCTGAGAGAAACGGCCTAGAGGTCCTTGACCACAGGATACATCACTCCTGTGGGCAGAAGGAGCTAGCTCTGTAAAGGGCAGGAAACAGGTAAAGGAGAAACGGGAAGATGTAGCAAAAGCCCCAGATGATTATACAGAGGTTATTGAACACATGCATTGCCGATTTCCTACTTTTCCAGGCAAGATAATGTATTAAGATACAAATCTGCTGGCTGGGTTTTCCAGTGGTAATAAGTCTCCTGCTAGAAGGCTTTATTTGCTTACCCCTTAAAAGTTTTCCTGTTTTTCTCCAGAAAAATGTCTTGTCTCTTAAGGGAAAGGCCCTTTGAGTGCTGTGTCTGTGGCCTTCAGGTCAGATACTGAAGTTACGTTTTACTTCCCTTTGTGCCTTCCAATTTTCCTTAGAGCTCTCCTCTTTGGTCGGACTTTCCAAAGTTAAATTCTTGGATACATGCCTGTTGCTAAGATCTGACCCTCCATATGCTCTGGGAAAGTGTTTTTCCTCAGATCTAAGTGTGAACTACAGGTAAAATGTTTTAGTTCTGGGATTGGTTATTAAACCAATGCTATCCCTGTACATTCTTATATCACCTAATACAATTAAAAAAAGTACTTTTATGTACATTGTGACATCTGATGTCCCGAACCTAGCAGGTAGGCAGAAATCAGTTCCCACTTCAGAAAAACAACACCACACCAACCAACCAACCAACCAACAAACCAACCAAACCAACCAACCAACTTAACCCCAAAGGGCTAGACTGAGGCTCCTCTAGGAAACCCCCGGCATCCTACAAACACCTCATACATTCAGGTCAGAGTCTCACACCCCCGAGGCTTTGGGAAAAGGTGACAGAATGTTAACTGCAGTCCTGCATGAAACTCTGGCCTGAGACTTTAGATGAGGGTGTGATGCCGACCTCATAGGTGAAATCTAGCAAGAAATGTGACAGTGGCGTGTGGTTCTGGTACACCGTCCTCACTCAGTAAGTTGGTTTCACCCTCTTTCCCCTTTCCC
>JAJTUV010006681.1:0-5000 GCA_021653895.1 Mastomys natalensis
AAAGAGGCAGATAAGGTCCGGCCGATGTCCAGGATCACAGCTGAGATAAAATAATTATTTTCTGGCCAAAGTGAAAACAGATTACTATGAAAAGGTATTCCTGAACAGCCCCCTCCCCCGCCCCCCCCCCCAAAAAAAAAACAAAACAAAAAAATACCCCCCAAAAAAACCCGAACCCCCAACCAACCCAAAACACCAGCGGGTATTTTAAGCATTCCACCACCACTCTTTTCACGTCCTCTTAACTCTGTCTTTAGTCTTCGAGAAGGCGGCAGGTGGGTGAGGACGGGAGGGCGGCCGGCCGGCCGGCCGGTGGCGGCGAGGAAGAGAAAACTCCAGACGCCGAGCGAGCGGCGGAATGTTTTAAAAATGAGACCCGAATGGCGTGGAACTGAGGTCGCTGGCCGGCCGCCCTCCCCGTTCCCACGCGGCCGACCGCGTTTGGGTGCGCCCCCTTCCCCTGATTGTGCCTGTCACCGATTGGTCAGTTGGGTCCTTTCACTTAGAGACCGCTGTCGCCCGCCTGCCCGCCCGCCGGCTTTCACGGCTGGCTCCCTGTGCTACTTTCGTTTTCGGGTGCCTGAGGAGGTCGGCCCGAGTCCAGCCCGCGGCGTGTCGCTCTGTTCGGGGGTGACACCGGGGACCGTTTGTGCCGCTCGGGAGATAAGTGGTGGGTCCTCTGCTCCGTCCGTCCGTCCTGCGTGGGTGAGTGTCCCCCTGAGCTAGGGAGGAGGAGGGACGGAGCGAGTGAGTGCGGCGGCCATGAGCGAGCGATCTGTCACGGTTTGCTTGGTGGATCGAGGCCGCTCTCTGGCGACACCTAGTGGTGACACCTAGTTTCTGCGACGCTGCTGCTGCTGTTCCCCGGTTGGTGACCAAGGACGGGGAAGTGCCTGTCGCGAGCCGGTCAGGGTGACGGGAGGCCCGGCGAGCGGGCGGGTGCGTCCCGGAGGTGGCTACGTGTTTAAGTCCGGTCTCTACGGAGGAGGGTGTACCTGGAGATCTGCAGGGAGAGGTGTGACTGTACCCCCCTCTCGGAACGGACGCTTAGGGTTGGTGGCGGTTTGATCAGGTCGACCAGAAGGCTTCGGTCCTGCCCCGCAGATTTCCCCCCGCCCCTTTCTTTCTCCAGCGGCCCGTCGCCGGGGCTCTGCACGTCCGAGGCCGAGAGGGTGCTATGGCCCCGGCTTGCTAGTCGACATGGCCCGGCCCCGACTCCGTGGAGCCTTCGCCACCGGCTCCTGGTCCCAGGCGGGGGAACTTGGGTTTCTGACACCGAGAGGATGCGGTGTCCCCGGCTTCCGTGGCGATGTGGCCCGGCTCGGTGGGACTTCGGAGCCTTTTTTTTTTTTTTTTTCCCCAGGAGCCCTCTCTGTCCCTGTCAGCGGGGCTCTGGATTTCTTGAGGCCGAGAGGATGCGGTGTCCCCGGCTTCCGTGGCGATGTGGCCCGGCTCGGTGGGACTTCGGAGCCTTTTTTTTTTTTTTCCAGGAGCCCTCTCTGTCCCTGTCAGCGGGGCTCTGGATTTCTTGAGACCGAGAGGATGCGGTGTCCCCGGCTTCCGAGGCGATGTGGCCCGGCTCGGTGGCGCTTCGGAGCCTTTTTTTTTTTAAAGTAACCTCCCTCCAAGGATCTCCTGGGCCCACAGCGCCGGGACTCTGTGTCTCCCGAGGCCGAGGGAAAGCTGTGGACTCGGCTTTCTATCATGGCTTTCTCGGTCTGTGAGCACTCATGGTTCTAAGGTCGACCAGTTGTTCCTCTGAGGTCCGGTTCTCTTGATGATGGGGACACTTTTGGGACCCCTCACCGGGCATGACTTCCAGATGTTCCCTGTGGCCTGTGAATTTCTCCCTGTGTCTTTTATGGTTTTGATCTTTGCTATCTGTCCATATTGGACCTGGAGATATATACTGACACGCTGTCCTGTGACTGTTGAGACTATAGGACATTGGGACCCTTCCGAGGCTGTTTGCTTGTCCGGCCTTCTTTTTCTGCCCTTGGGTCTTCGTGGCTCCGAAGCTATGTCCTCGAGCACGCTTCCCGCTTGTCGCTTTGCGTGCGCTCGCTGGGCAGCTTGTGACAACCGGGTGCTACGGTGTGCGTGTCAGGCGTTTTTCCCGATTTCCCCGTGGTTGTTGTCACCCGTGCCGGGCGAAATGGTTGGGCTGGGGAGACGAGGGGACCTAATCCTGCTGTGCTCCCCTGGCTGGCATTTTCTTTTTTTCAAGGAGTTCCCGAACCTCCGTGCTTGTCTCCGGGCCTTTCCTCCACGTGCCTCCCGAGTGCACTACTTTTTCTCCGGCTTGTTTTTTTTTATTTTTATTTTTATTTTATTTTATTTTTTAATTTTTTTTTTCCCCTAGAGGAGCTCCCGAGCCTCCGGTCTGTTGTCTTCCGGCCTTTCTTCCATGTGCCTCCCGAGTGCCCTAGTATATTTTGCGGCCAGTTTTTTTTTTTTTTTTGGTGGATTGTCCCGGTGGCTCGTTCTCGATGTGCGCTCTCGGCTGTTCGCTCCCGTATCACGTCTCGTCTTGCCCGGTTGCGTATAAGGTTGTGCTTGTTGCTCCCGGTGGCGTGTTCCCGCTCCTGTTGGATCGATGGGGTGCCTCTGCGTTCTCTTCGGGCCGGGGCCTAAGCCGCGCCAGGCGAGGGACGGACATTCATGGCGAATGGTCATTCATGGCGAATGGCGACCGCTCTTCTCGTTCTGCCAGCGGGCCCCTCGTCTCTCCTCCCCATCCATGCCGGTGGTGTGTGGAAGGCAGGGGTGCGGCTGTTCCGGCCCGAGCGCAAACCCCCGCGCGCTTCTCGCCGTGGTTCGTGGGGGGGTCTTCGTGGACGCGTCAGGGGCTCGCTCTGCTGACCTTTCGCGATTCACGTTGTCCGTGTGTTCCGCCTCGGCCCTCTCTCTTCCCCGAACCGGGGAGGGTGGCTGGTCCGTTGCGCTGCACGCCCTTTCCCGTCTGGTGTGTGCATGCGCCCCCGCTTTCGCGAGCCTCGTGGTGCTCCTGGAGCGTTCCGGGTTTTGACTCCAAGGTGCCCGCTACTGAGCTGGTCGTGGCGCTTCCCGTTCCCCGGCGGTGCTTCCCGTGCCCCATCTCGCTGCGCGTTTGTCTCCCGTTGGGTCGGCTCTGTGTGTTGAGGTGGCCAAGAGAAAAGGGGGGTCGAGGAAAGTGCGGTATAAGAAAAGAGGAGGCTTCCCGGCCTTGTTGTGGCTTGAGAGAGGAAGGGCGGAGGCCCTCCCTCGTTGGGTGAGCGCCCACCCCGTGCTTTTGTGTGTGGCCTTCGCCCGTAGGCCTGCGCGTAGGGTGGTGCTGAGCGGTCGCGGCTGGCCTTATTTAAAAAAAATAAACCCTCACTGCTCCTGTGTGAGAGCTTTGAGAGGCCTGGCTCTCGGGGGTTGACCTGTCGCAGGTCTCGACCTCTGTCCGCGGATGCTCAGAATAGACCCCGGAAAAGAGATCTTACCGGTACCGCAGACCCCCCCGCGCGCACGCCGCGTGGGTCTCCTCGTGAGCTCCCGTGCCTCGCAGCTCTTGGTGGCCGGGTCTCCTCCCGTCGGGTCGGGTCCGTCCCGCCCTCAGTGAGAAAGTCGCCTTCTCTAGCTATCCTCGGAAAGGGTGTGCTGTGATCTTCGAGGGGCTTCTCCCGGACGGCTCCCTCGAAGTTGCCCGCCCACCACCGCCTCGTGCGCGCAGCGTTTGTTCTCTCTCGTCTACCGCGACCCGCGCCTCCCCGCTCCGAGTTCGAGGAGGGATCACGCGGGGCAGAGCCCGTCGTCCCGCCGAAGCGCTGAGCTTGTGGGGGTTCTTGTGGTGGTGGTGGCGGCGTTGGGGAAGGTCCGCGCTCTCGCCCGCGCGCGCGGTACCCCGCTCACCCCGAGGGTCGTCGCGGGGCGGGGAGTGGGAAGGCGGCGGTGGGCTCCCGGTCCCGCCCGTCTCCCCTTCCTCCCGCGCCGCCCGCCGCGTGCGTCCCCTGACCCGCTCACGTGCCCACGTCTTGTGTCCCTCCCGCGACCGGGCGTCTCCGCGTGTGGCGTGTGCGTGTGTGCTCTCGGGCCGTGCGGTTGTCGCCTCGCTCCCCCTTTCCTCGGCAGCGTTCCACGACCGGTGGGACCGCGGGATTTCCCCCCCTCCCCTCCCGGGGTCGCCCGTGGTCGGCTCGCGTCCGCGGGATGATCCTCCCCGGTTGGCGGACTCCTCTTGGGGTCCGGGGGCGTTGGTCTCGGGTCCTCGGTGCGCGGAGTTTGGCCGCGGGCCCTCGGGGTGTCCGTCGGCGTGGTCCCCGCGGTTCCTCCGTGCCGGCGTCGCCCGGGCTCCCGGGGGCCTGGCTGAGGCGCGTTTCCGGGGGGCCCGTGTGGGGCGGACTGCTCGGGAGTGGCAGTGTACTTCCCGCCGGTTTAGCCTCGCGTGCCCGGTCGCCGCCCGGCGAGCGTCTTCTCCGGTCCCGGTGAAGGCCTCGGGGGACGGCCCGTCGGCGGGGGCCCGGCCGTCGTCGCCGGCTCCCGTTCGGCCGTGTCGTTCCCCCTCCCCACCCGTCGTCGGTTTTTCCTCTCTCCTCGTCTGGCCGTCCCGCGGTTCCGTGCTGCCGGACCCCCCGTCCGGGGGGCGGCCGGGCACGTACGGGTCCGGGTGGTCGGCGGGGGCCGGGAGGGAAGATCCGCCCGGCGGGTGGGAGGAGCTGCGGTTTGGAGGGGCGTCCCGGTCTCCTGCGGCTGCGGCGGCGTTCTTGTGTGTTGTGGTGTTGGAGGCGGCGTGCGGGGGTTCAGAGTCGCTCTTTGACCTTTCCTCCCTCCTTCCTCCATCCCCTCGCGCAACGGCGCGGCCCGGCTTCAAGGGGGTCCCTCATCCCTCCTCCGCTTCTCGCCGGGTCGCCGGCCACCGTCCGGTCTCCCGCCGTCCCCCGTCGGTGTGGTCTCTCCCCGCGTGCTCGCGGTCTCCCGACCCCGCCCGGAGGGTCAGGGTGTCCCGCGCCCCCGGCGTTGCGCCTCGCTGCCGTGTG
>JAJTUV010006682.1:0-10138 GCA_021653895.1 Mastomys natalensis
TTTTTTTCATATTTTGCATCGATTTTCATAAGGGAGTTGGTCTGAAGTTCTCTTTTCTTGTTGGATCTTTGTGTGGTTTAGGTATAAGCGTTAATTGTGGCTTCATAGAATGAATTAGGTAGTGTTCCTTCCTTTCTATTTTGTGGAATAGTTTGAAGAGAATTGGTATTAGATCTTCCTTGAAGGTTTGATAGAATTCTGCACTAAAACCATCTGGACCTGGACTTTTTTGGTGGGGAGACTTTAATGACTGCTTGTATTTCTTTCGCAGTTATGGAGCTGTTAAGATGGTTTATTCTGATCCTGATTTAACCACAACTTATAAAAATTGCACCTAAATATATTATGAGATTTGGGTAGCTATTAATAGTTTTTCCATGAAAAAGCTAATACCTTGCATAAAATTTGGCAATGCCAAGATGTGAATATGGGATGCATACTGTGTCCCAAACTGACCATGGTCACTCTTCCTTGAATTTACCATATCAGTGGAGGGCCAATTGTATGTGAGGACAACAATGTGTAATTTGATTTGGAATCAAGAGAGCCTTTTTGATTTATGGTACACTGAAATTATGCATAAGACCCATCTAATATAGCTTCTTTATTTAATCTAGAAAGAATATCATACAATGTGTATGGAATTGTTAAGATGTCTCTACTAAAAAAAACTTGGTCTAGTGTATTTTGTCCAATATCAGTTTAACATTGCATTTTTTATAAAAATTTCAATAATTACCATACAATCATATATCTTATAATAATGGTTAGAATATAATGCAAGTTAAAAACTTTTATCGTATGCTTGAAATATCACATACCCAAGCAAAAATTAGTATTATAAGAAAATGGGTAGATTATTTATTATCTTAGGCTCAGAGGGTTGTGAATTCTTGAAACCATGAATAATGTTTTACTCACTTCAGAATTTCTAGGACACAGTTCAATTTCTATTTATTCAGTGATCACTAAGTAAGAGACAAAGAGAAGAAGTTTTAAATCTTTTGTATGTTAGTTAGGAACTGATGCAGGAAATAGGAGAGTTGGAGAAACTTGTGAGGGTTGGTGAAAAGAAACTAGGAGATAATAAAGGACTTAGTAATCTAATTTTATTTTAATAAAAATGTCTAATTTTTAAACTAAAAAACAAAGTAGATATTATTATAGTAGAAAGTCTGGGGTTTGTAAAAAATTTTCAATGCTGAAGTCTATTTCAGAGGGCAGGGAATGAAAAAATTTTTCCTTAAAAGAAAAACTATTATGGAATTTTTCCCGGATGCTATTTGGGTTTCAATATGGGGAAAATATGAAAATGGGTGTGGTTTTGTACAAGTACTGGGCAAGACCCCAAGATTTTTTAAACTGGGAATATTTGATTCCCCTTAAAAAGAAAATTTCCCTTTTAAATTAACAATCACAAAAGTAATTATATAATAAAAATTTTTAAAAAAAATTTTTTAAATTTACTATTTTAATCTTCCAGTTTTGGGTTTCCCAATTATTAAATTTTTATTGAATTATCCTTACAGATTGCTAGAGTATTTTTTTCCCTTTTTTCCTGGGGGAAAAAGCAAAACAGTATAATTGAGTTTGTTTTAAAAAAGTCCACAAATCTTTTATGGGCCCCAAAATTGGGGAAATTTTTGTCCGGGGTAATTTAATTTTGGGAGTTCCACAAAAAGGACTCCTTTTAAAATTTTCACAAAAACCACATTCATAAAGGGCTTTTTTTTAATAAAAATACATTGACAAAGGAAGGGAATACAGACAAGCATTAAGGATTTTGGCAGAGACACGGAAAACACAGTTCGGGTTTTCTTATTCCACACAAAAGGGCACGATGGGCCCCCTAACTGAATCCCTAAGAACCCAAAAAATTTTTTAAGCATTTTAAAGTCCAAGTAAGAACGTACCTTGGGGGACCCATATTCTCGGGGCCCAAAACAAACCCAACTCTAACTTTTTTACCCGGGTAAAGGGCACGGGGAAACAGATGCTCCTGAAAAAAATTTTTGGGGTTTTTTAAAGGGAACATCTTTAGTACTTACATCTTATCTTGAAAGAAGAAGCCCCCGGAAAATTTCCAGAATAAAAGTTTTAAAAAATTCCCGGGCCTTTTGGTAAGTTAACTAATTTTTCAAAGAAGAATTTTTCAAAGTGCGGGTTTTAAAAGGGGGCTATAATGGAAAAGGGTTTTAAAGGAAAAATTTTTCGGGGGAAAAAATAAAAGGATTTTTCCCCAGGGACAGGATAAAAAATTTTTCCCCTAACCTCTTTTTGGGGAAAGGAAAAGGGATTTAAAATTTACGGATTTTTGGGAAACCATTAATTTTCTAAAGAAATTCCCTCTGTTTCCCAGTAATTGTTTTAAAAGTGTGCCACTACAAATCTTTACCCACATAAAAAAACCTAAAAAAAAAAAAAAAAAAAAAAAAAAAAGGCTATTTTTTAAAAAAATGGGGGAAAACGGGGGTTTCCCAAAAAAAGGAATTTCCCTTCAAAAAATTTTAGTAAAAGCAGCTTTTCTTGTGTATTAATTTTAAAATTTTATATGTAGGTGCGGGTTTAAAGAAATTTTAGGTAAAATCCACAGAGGTTTGTATGTTTGTTTATGGTAAAATTTTCAAAAAAAGTTTCAACGGGGTTATTTACCCTACTCCCATTCTTCCCCTACCAATTTTTGTTAAAATTAAATTATTGAATGGAGTTTAGCATAGACAAACCCCCCTCTACTTATCAAAAACTATCCAAAAACCTTTGCACGAAAACCCAAGGTGGATCTGCTGTGAAACGTTTTTGCATTGCCCCAAAAATTGCATCATACTAAACTTTTTAAAAGGGCCTAAAGGAGACAATGTAGACCCAATGCCCCTGAGTGTTTTTCCTGATTCCCCGATTTTTTATGTGTAAAATATGGGGTTTGGGTTAAACTTTCTTGGTTTTTTTTTTAATCCCTTTGGCTTAAAATGAAATATG
This sequence comes from Mastomys natalensis, assembly GCA_021653895.1. NCBI lineage: Eukaryota > Metazoa > Chordata > Mammalia > Rodentia > Muridae > Mastomys > Mastomys natalensis. The sequence continues at coordinate 2,977 of JAJTUV010006682.1, forward strand.
GAAAGGAAGGGGCCCGGGACTCTTACTTACAGAGGGGGACGTCGGGACTGTCCCTTCTGTGAGTAAAACCCAAAGGGGGGATTTTTTAAAATTTAAAGGTAAAATAAAAACCTTCCCATAGATATGATTAATGATTTCCTGATGTAGCTGGTGGCTGTAGCATGCGTGTCATGTGTATTTTGGTTTTTATATCAACAGAAAAGTTTTTAAAAGCATGTAAAATTTGTGTACAAGGTTTTATATCTAGTTAAATAAGCTCTTTGGGAAACCATCAAATCGGGTAAATGTTTTGAACTAATTTCCAGTTTTTTTTTTGAGATTTTCCTCACCCTTTAAAAAGAAAAATTTCACCCAAAAATAAATCAAGTCTTTGTTGCTAATACAATTATTTAAACCAAAAAGGAAAAAGGAATCTTTCCAAAAATTTATTTTTCTTTATTAAAAAAAATCTAATATTTAAAATGGAATTTTAATTTTTTTCTAAAAATTTACAAGCTATTTTTACATAGGGAAAAGCTCGGGGTATTTAAAACAATTTAAAAAGGAAAAATGAGTATGCACAGGCAATTATATGCGGCGGGTTTTTTAAATTCCAAGGTACCCCCACAGCTGCAAAACTTTAAAACAGTGTGGGACAATGCCATGTTCAAAAAAAATAAAAAACTTTTTTAAGAATAAAAAACTTTATAGAAAGATTTTAAAATGATTTCAAAAGTGGCTTGAAGTCTTAGATTAAAAATATATAATTTACTTGGTACCCCTTTCCCAAAAAATATTAGTATTGATTTTTTTATGTTCTCAGTGTTAAGAAAATTTGCTCAAAAAAAAAAAAAAAAAAAAAAAAAAAACGAAAAAAAAAACCCAAAAAAAAGAAAAAAAAAAACCCGGGCCCGGTGGGGAAACACCCCTTTTAAAACCCGGGCACTTGGGGGCCAGGCAGGAGGATTTTGAGTTAAAGGGGCCCCCCGGTTTCCTACAGAGTGATTTTCCAGGACACCCAAAGGGCTAACAGAGAACCCTGCCCTTGAAAAAACCCTAAAAAAAAAAAGAAAAAAAAAAAAGAAACAAAAAAAAGAAAATTTGTCTTCATGTCCCAAAGTTTTAGTTTTAAACCCCCAACTAAAAAAGAAAAATTTAAAAATAAATGTTTTTTAGGGGGGGAATTAAGAAATTCGGGGGAAATTTAAAAAATTTTAAATTTAAATAAAAATTTTAAATTTATATCCCAAATTCTAAACCTTTATTAAATAAAACCCCAAAAGGTATGATGATATACGGGATTTTAGGCATGGTATTGAAAATATTTAAAAAACCCCACATTTGAAATTCCTTCTACAATTCATGAGCTAGGGATTCTTTTCTAACTAAATTTTCTGAAGTTTAAGTTTTTTGGGTTTTTGGGAAATTTCATAAAAAAAATGCAGCCCTGCGGGGAGGCCTGCAAACCACCTTGGTGTGCTGTTTTGAGGGGATGAAAAAATTTCACACAAGAGCTTTATTTTTATATACCTCGGGTTTTCTACTTAAAAATGTTTACCTGTTTTTGCCTATCTCAAAAGGGAATCAGGAGGAAAAAAAAATAAAAACAAAGCCATTTGTAAAAGGGGAAAATTGAAAATTTTGAAAAGAACCCATAAAAAGGGAAAAGGGGGTTTCAATAACAATGATAAAGGGGGACCCCCTGTGCACTTAAATCTTTCGGGAAAAAGGATTTTTTTAATTTAAACAATGCAATCTTTCTTCCGCCCTTTAAAAAATCTGAGTCAAAATAACTGTGACCTCAAAAACTTTCCTTTTTTTAAAAAGGCACAAGAGCAGATAAATAAATCAGATATGATTTTCGGGGGCTTTTTTAAAACTTTGATATCAGCCCTTTTTAAAAAAAATAAAAGTAAAAATAAATTGAGAGAAGTCGAATTTTTTTTGTTTTTTTTTTGGGTTTATTTTTCTACAATTTTGTTTTTATGACATTTTTAAGAGCACAAATCCCCAAATAGTTTTTCCCTTAAGTTATTGTGTTTTTCAAGGAAAGAGTTTTTTTAAATGAAATCTTGAGGAGTGAAGAAAATTTTTCTAAAAATACCTCAGCGAACAGCCCCTCCCTTTTTGGGGAATCATGGGGAAAGAAACTTAAAATGCGGGTCAGATATGTCTTTGCCCCCAGTTTTTATTTTTAATAAAAACCCCGATTCTGCTACATACTGGGGTCTAAGAAAGTCGTTTTGGAAAAGAAAAGTGGAAAGAAAAAAAAAAAAGGAAACTTCTTGGTCCCCCGGAAAGACATAGTGTCTTTCTACCCGGGAAAAAAATATTGTAAATCTTTTGTGAATCACATACATTTTTAAACGAACTAAGAGTACTGCATTTTTCAAAATAACACACAATTTTCTGATAATAAATTTTAAAAAAAAAGAAGTAATAAAAGAAAATAAAAAACCTACATTTATTTTTTATTTCTCAGAAATTATGTTATTAAAAAATAATGTATAAAAAACTTAAGGATGAATTTTTTTCAAATTCTGGCCTTAACTTTAGGTAAAGGATTTTAATTTTACATTTTTTTCATATTCTTTTTTTCACTTAACTGTTTTTCATTTTTTTTGTTTTTATTATTAGCGTTAGATTTCAAAACCCCGCAGGGGATTCTACTCTAACAAACTTAAAATTTTTTAAACCCAAATTTTTATTTTGGACATTTTTTGGTTAATTTGATGTTTCCCCCTTAAAAAAAAACTGCTGAACTTCACTAAAATATTATCATTGTATTCAAAAAATGTTTCTGATTTTGGAAGATGGGTCAGGATTTTAAAAGAATTTTCCCGCTTTTGTTTAGAAACCCCCCGGTTTGGATCCCAGCTCACATGGAAAATCACATTTATCCAATTTCCCGGTTATTGAATGTGGGGCCCCCCCTTCGTTCCTGAGGTACTGGTATGAGTGTTTAAAGCCCCATACATACATACATACAACATAATACATAAAAAACATACATACATTTAAAAACATACATACACATCCCAACTACTACAATATGCATTTTTAGGCAAAATACTCATACTTTTTAAAAAAAAATAACAAAAAAAATCCCTGTTTCTCCCGGGTTTGGGTTTTTAAATTTTTAAGTGCCCGTGTATATTAAATTTTCCTACCACAAAAAAATTTTTGACACATTGCTACATATTCTTTGAGAGGGGAAAAAATTTTTTTTCATAAGAGTTTTTATTTAAAAACACTGAAATATGTGGATTTTTTTTAAAACTTTAATCAAAAGGCCCTTTATTACAATGGGTGGAACCTATGGGTACCACTAAAAAAGCTTTAATTTACCCAAAAGCATAGAAAAAACTACAAACCCCTGATGAGAGGGTACACCAGACGAAAAACAAAACCAAACAAATTCTTTTTCCCCTTTGTACAGAAACCCAAAATCCTTAAATATTTTTCTTTACTTTTAGAGAGTTCCCACTGAGACAAAACATCCCGAGCAATGCTGCTATTTTCTTTTTGGGCCTTTGAAACACAAACAGGTGTTTACATTTATTAGCCCAAGTGAAATGCTAAAATATGAAAATTTCAATCTTGAAAAACTACATTACAAAAAAATAAAGTTTTTCCATTCTTCTTCTTCTTATTGTTTTGTTATAAATAAGTTTTCTTTTATTGGTTTTTCTTGGGAAATTTTTCTATTGCTTATAAAAAATAAAAACAAAATTATATATCTGTCAAGGTGTTTTATTTCGAATTTTACAGGGGAAAATTTACTTTGTATAACACCCTTTTTAAAAAAAAAATTTTTTTTTTTAATTTTTTGTTTTTTTCTCATTTTTAAATATAATCTTTTCCCAAATTTTAAAAAAAAAAAAAGTAACATTAATACTGTAGGGAAAGATTAAGAACAAAAAAGGATATTTAGTATACATCATTTTATTTTATTTTTGAGGACAGAATAATAACCAAGGGTAAAATATCCACTCCCTTTATAGGAATTCATAAGCACCATTAAAAAATTTTAAAAGAGCAATTTCAGTGAGGGGGACCCGGACCACATTGGTTAACTTTGCAAAAACTTTGCCCGCCGCCTTTTCCCCCGGGATAAAACCTGTAATACGGGGAATACATGGGGGAAGTTTCCCTTTGCCCCGATACAAAAAGCTAATGGGGCAATTTTTACAAAAGAAAACTTGGAGAATTTTTTAGAAAAAGTCAGAGAATTTCTTGATAGTAAGAGGGTGTACTTGTTATGGTTTTTTTAAAGGGAAAAGGGCTCCTTTGAAAATTGTAAATCTCACAATGACCTAAATAAAAAGGACAAATCTAAGTATCCCCATAACCGGTTTTGTTTTTTCCTCCTAAGTTGGGTTTATTTCCTTCAAAAAGTTTGGGCCAGGTTTTTAAAGTGGTTCCCGGGGCATGGTCAAAGGGTTTCCCCCCCAAAACTTTAAAGGGGGAATCTTTTTGCATTACCCGGGGATTTCTAAATAAATTTGGGACTTATAAAATATTTTAGGGAAAACACTATAAAAATAAGGAATTTTTTGTATGTGATTTTGTCTGTAAACAGGTCTGCTTATTTTCAAGCAAACTAGAGAAAGGGAAATCACTACTGTGTTCTTTGGGGGAAGGGGTAAGGGGAAATTTTCCCGTTCAAGGGACTAAAGGAAAAGAGGGGGAAAGGAAAACCACAGAAAACCCACATAAAGAGAAAGTAGTGATTAAAATTTTTCCTTATACAAAAACACAGTCATGGAAGATCAAGCAAATAAAAAAATGAAATTTTTCTAAAATTTTTTTAGGAAAAAAGATATCATAAGGGTTTTAAAATGAATAAGAGGTTTTTAAGAAATGATACATGAAGCAAAAGAATTAAATCCCACAATCTGATCCGGCTGAGAAAAATTGGAAACCCAAACCCCCCTTTTTAAACCCTTGGCGGGGCCCCTTTAAAAGCATAAAACTAGGCCTTTGGGTTTTCCCCCGATTTAAATCTTTTACTGGTTTAAAATGTAACTTTTTTGGGGAACTCACATCTACATCTCTTAAAAAAAAAAAGTTTCTTATCTACTTTAAAAAAGTTTTTGGAAAACCCAAAGGGGTTTTAAAATAAAAAATTCCCTTTTTTTTTCCCACAACTTGGTATCTGGGGAAAAACGGGAAACAAACGAGGGTTCTATTGTTTTTTGTTTTTTCACAGAAAAAATGTATTCTCATGGGTTTAAAAAAAACCAAAAAAAGAAACTATTTAAAAGCCAAAATTTAAAAAACTATTCAATTTTTTTTTACAGACACTGTAAATTTAACTTTAATTCAAATCCTCTTTTAGTCCAAAAAAATTGGGGGAGGAAATTATTTTTTTTTTTATTTTCAAAAGATTTTAAAGTGAGATCCAGGAAACATTTTTTTCAACACCTCCCCCCACCCAGGAAGAAAAAACCCATGATTTAAGCCCCCCGGGGTTTGGGCTCCATTTCCCTGTTTTAGGATATTTCACAGTTTTCATGTTAAGGCCCTTCCTTTTCCGGGCCAAGGAAAAAGATTCTTTCAGAGATAATTTTTTCCCTTTTGGTTTGGGGTTTGGGAAAGCCAAATTTTAGGGAAATTTGCCGGGGGGGTCTTTTGGGGAATTTTTGGGGGTGGGAATCTGTAGGAATGCCAAAGGGCAGATGAGGTTTGGGGAAGAACTGCAACCCCGGACCTGAGAACTTACCAAGGGCCTTTTTTTGGGTTTTTTCCCCAAAACATGGGCAATTTTGGGGGGGAAACTGAATGTAACAACTCATGATCAAAATTTTCATTTGGAGCCCACATGACTAAAAAAAGGGCATTTTCCCAAAGGGGGACACCGAGAAAAGGGGGAAAGAAAAAGCTTTTTTATGAACCAAGCCCAAAAGAGTAATCTGATTTTCTTATTTTTTTTATTTGAAATCTGTAATACATCTTTAATTCAAGAATTCATGAATTTAAATTTTTCCCGTTTTTATATGCCGCAATTTTCTCCTGTCCCGGAAAAAGCTCTTTTCTTAAAATTTTCTTAGCTTTTTTTTTTAACAACATCTTTTAAAAAGGGGGAAAAAAACCCGGGAAAAACAAAAGGCCCGTCCCTAATCATAGAGATTTCTACGCTTTTAAAACTTTAGACACTTTATGAGCAAGCACTTGAAATAAAAAATCAAGGGTTTAAAGGGATTTCAACATAAAAGGGTTTTAAAAAGGGAAAAAGTTCCCAAAAAAACTTTTACTAAGGAAAGAAAAATTTTATATGGGGTGGTAATTTTTAGTTTAAATTGTGCCTTTTCCTGGACAACTCTGACTCTCTACAAAAAATTTCACTGCATTTCTAGCTGGAAAAACCTATTTAAAATATGCCAAAGTATATTTTCCCAATTTTTTTATAAGGGAAACTACACCGGGGAAATTTTCTGGGTTGTCATACATTGAAAAAAAAACCTCTTATTTTCAAAAAAACATCTGTTTTTTGTAAATGGTTGATTTTTTTTAAAAATTTTTTCCTCATCTTAAAAGGAAAATTTTTTTTAAAGTAACAAAAAAAAGTGAACTAACAGCAAAAATGAACCCAAATGGGTTTTTTCAATTGGGCACCCAAAATTGTTTTAAATAAGAAAAAAAAAAAATAGATTTTTAACAAAAAACTTTTTTGTAAATTTTATAATAGAGGGACAGATCTGTTTCCCGGGTTTTTATAACCTTTAAACTTGGCCCTTGCTGTGCTTAACCCGGGTTGAATATGCCCCCCAAAATGGGGCAGGATAAAAAACCAGTTTTTGGGAAAAATTTTAAAACAAAATTTCAGCAGAACTCGGGAGCTTTTTAGCCTTATACCTCCTAATTTCTGCATGGGTGGGGTGGGTCGGGTAGTTTTTCTCCTCTGCAAAAGATTTCTCCCCCCCCCTGCTGCAAAATTTTTTTGGATTTAGAGATCTTTTGATTGAGGGACAGAATAAACCCTTTAAAAATTTTTTTTTCCTTTGGGGTATCCCCCCAAAGATTGTTTTTATTTATTATTATCTCATGACAGCCTTGTTTTCATTGCTCTTAATTTTATAAGCAAACTAGACATTTGAATTTTTTAAAATTTTTTTTTACCCAACTCTTTCCCAAAAAAAAGGGGGAAAATGGGTTTTTTAAAATTAAAATTTAACCCCCC
>JAJTUV010006686.1:0-18034 GCA_021653895.1 Mastomys natalensis
TCAAGAACTGATGGCGAAGACCCCATTCTGAACACAACACCTCACAACTCGGTGACCATGGAGAACGTTGAGCTGGTTGCCTATAAAGCCTTCACGCCCTACATTTTTTATAGTGTCTTTGGTACAGGAAGTGTTACTGTGCATGCTACCAAAGGCGAAAAGAAAAAAAAACACACAAACACCCACAAAAATCTTTAATTTACAGTAAAGTTCTTGCCTGCAAGACATGCTAGTGCAATGATAGCACAAGGCTTGTGGGAGCAAACCAACTGATGTATGATTTACTAAAGGCATACTATAGAGATAACCCATAATGACACAAAACACACTGTTAACTAAAAGAAAATAAATTATCATAAAAATAATCCCTAATTATATTCTGTTGCTGAACTTTCCTCTAATATGAATAAAGATTGCAGGGGACCGAATCACTGGTTTAGTAGGCAGGACTTCCGTCAGGAACAGAAGATGGAAGGCATGAAAAACAAATGGACAGCAGGAGTCAAGGGAAAGCAGACAGAATGTAGGAAAGCCAGAGGCTGTCGGGTTGAAGTGGTAGATCTAACTAGGATCTGTACACCCACTGGAGATTTATAAATCATATAATAGATTGAAAAATTAGGATGCTTGGTTCTGCACCCAGCAATTGTGTTACCTGTTGATTCTAAACTAAGATTGGTGTGATGTTTTCCTTCAGGCAGTGACTCAAATGAAGTTCGCAGAGAAAGACACAGCACATAGCGTGGTGTGCAAGAGTGCATCCCAGCCAGCCAAGGGAATTAGGAAGTTCGGGACATGAATGGCAACACCACAGCCATGGGAACTTAGCAAGCTGGGACCAAGACGATTTCAGAGCTCAGAGTCAGAAAGTCTGCCAGGTTTGATAACAGGCCCCAACCTGTCTGCCAGTGCCTAGCCAGTCATAGCGTGGGTTGTTTTTTAATATTTCATCACGCAACCACAGTCTGTTTTACTCATAGAACTTACTTGCTCAACCATCCATCAAGAAACTTCCTCTTGAAGCAACATGAAGAAATCACATGAACCATAGTGGAGAATACATTCATAGTGGAGAAGTTTGGAACACTCTAATCCACCCAGAATGGGATGTTTCCATCAAATCCCTCCCTAGAACACCGGTTATATAGTTGGGGGTGCTTCTGGATTAGGGATGGGCACATGTCCACCCTGTCTGGTCTTGACCAAATGGAGTCCTAGACTGACAAAGAAAGAGACACATGGCTGCGCAGTTCTGTTATATGGATGTCCTGAGTGTGGTAAGAATGAGCTTCGTGTCTATACTTTTTCTTATGGCCATTCTTGGACTCTTTTTTTCCTTCTCTGTGTTTTTTCCAATTTGGATGTGTTAGATTTTGTTTTCATCAATATTTTATTTTATTTTATTATTCTACCCTTAGAATAACTATTTCATCAATGGAGAGACAAAAAGCAGGTGGATTGAATAAGTGGTACTGGTTGGAAACATGGGAAAATAAAATCAGATATATTATTAGAGATAAAAAAAAATCTAATAATAAAAGTTTTTTTTTAAAAGTGATCAAGACTTGGACCATATCCCTTTATCAGTAGATTACTATATAACAGGAGGGGAAAGGCTTAGTATCTCACAAGCATGAACCTTGATAAACGGCCCGATGCATTAACCTCAACAGCAATTCAGTCTTACCAGACTATTCTCTGTGGTCTGACAAAGCCTCAAGCTCCCCTCTGATGCTCTCCCTTTCCTGTCTTCCACAGAGATTAAGCTAAATCCCATACTGTTAATGAATAAATTGTCCCCAGCCTCATGCATTTTGTCACAGCAAAAAACAATGAATACGGTAAGCATTATTGAGAGAACACTGAGGTTTTAGAGAAACCAGAATTTGAGCAAATGTGAGGCACAGGAAAATTATAGAGATACAGTTTTGAAAGTGAAACCAGTTCTCCATGAAATTTTAATTGCAACATTGAATCTAGAGTGCGTATTGGGTAATCAGAAGATATTTGCAAGGTGCTAATCGGATCAACGAAGGGATTGCAAGGGAAGGCATGCCAAAATTGCATGGCGAAGGATCAAAAATGCAAAGAAGTCCGCGATGAATCTCAACATTGTAAGAACCAGTATTGCTGAAGAAAAACAAAGTCCATAAAAAAGGTAAACACAACCATGGTTTTACAGGATAAAATGGTGAAGTGGAGTGAAATTGGGTTTACCAGATATTAGAATGTAGGTTTGTAGAGGAACTGGAGGGAAGATGAATGACAGATAAGACCGGGATATGTGTAAGGCCGCACGTAAAGGATTTCGCAGGGAGGGGAGGGGATGGTGGATGTGTTGATCGTACTGGTATGGTTGTTATGATTAGCTTGTGCAGGGGGTGGTGTTTGGGTGCAGTAGTTGGTTTGCGGAAAGTATTAGATATCCATAAAGTACCAAGGGAATGACAACAACTAGGTTATGCCACACATCTTGAAGACACGATAGCAAAACTCACAGCTGTCCGATGCTCACGTGCTCTGCAGGTCAACTCTATGGCAATTGCTAGCTGGACGACGTCAGAGGACGGGGAAACGTGGAAGGACACAGGGATATTTTCGGATATAGCAGGAGATAGTCTAGCTCTGTAAGGTGCAGGATGATCAATATGGAGGAACTTGTGTATTAATTGGACACTTTACAAACACACTCCCAGCATACAAAGGTACACAACAATACACATGTACAGGCATTTATAAAACTTTTTAACCATCTACCCACACTGCTACATGAATCAATCAGTGCTACTCTCACAGCGATCTTCAGCGACACACTATACCACAGTTCCTTACAGAGCCTATCATTCTAACTAGGTATAGCTGTAAACTCTCTATTCTACTACTCACTAGCGATTAGACGCCGACACACATCGCGAGCACTCGGTCTGCATGCTAGTTTACCTCTAAGAGCTTTGCGAGTGTGAATCTCAAGAGACTGCAAATCTGGTACGAGTATCAATGTCAGAAGAATTCATGCGGAGAGAGCAATCTTAAGTGCATATGGAGGACGGATCGTGCTGCTCGTGCTCTCAATGAAAATTCACATCGGATAATGCAGCAATAGGAGTCTACCAGGACAATCAATTCGGAGGTGAGATGCATGATGTCGACATAAAGACAAGAGAGGAGCGGCTGCGTAGAGGGTGCGAACTACTTAGAAGATTAATGATGGTCAGCATTTACGGCGTATAGCTAAAAGGTACACTTCTCAATGAAGAAGTGTTATATCAGTGAATGTGAGAAGATCGATCATTAAGAGCTTGTTTAAGACGTGCCAATAATTCACATATTGCACACTATTATTCGCAGTAGTCACAGCTAATTCCTCAGTGTAGCATCATCGATTTTACCCATACTCCACGCATGAATATATCACTTGGCGAGCTTGGACAGACGAGTAAGCGGGTAATAAATGTATACATGAGCTACGATCATTTGAATGAAGACTAACCAGCAATCATACATGCAACGTTGATTAATGAGACCTTATCTCTGCACGAGACGAGGACACAGGTGACTGAGACGACAGCGGGGACAGAACTGAGAGACAGCGATATACTCACGCTCGTGCAACACAGTACATATAAACACATATCATATACTCATCTGTCATATTACTTGGACAGTAGTATGTGTATAGGGACACACAACAGACAAGGCATAACTAAAGAACAGTGTCTGAAGAAACTGACACCTTATGCTAGTACTTTTGCTCGCGATTTGCTGTGCTGTCTCAAGCGCGCGCTGTGTGCCCGCGCGTGACAGGAACTGAAAGGTAAAACCATCCCCACTCTTGACTTTTGTGAGAGACAATAACCACATTCAGTCTTTTCTAGATTATATACATTCTTTTGAGAGAGAATGACATATGCGGCGATCTTACCAATGCGAGGGTGCCTGAGTGGAGCAACACACCGGGTCACTGTGATGATGAGGGGTAGGAGGAGGGGAGGGAGGGGAGGACACACACACAGCTATATCTATCCTATATCATCACTCTCTATATCCTAGATATTATCTGATAAGGTGTATTACATATGACAGGGGAGGACGTCAGTTTAGAGACTCACGCCTTAGGGTAGTTGCAAATCACATCAACTGCGAGGGCAAGCGTCTTCTAGTGACGCAAGCAGAGAGAAAAAGCAAGATCCAATCCCAGCTAAAGCATAAAACCACAAAGCAACCAGCACAGCAAAATAAAGTGCACTTATATCTTGAGGGTAACCAACAGTACAAATTAGTTAAAGACCACTCAATAAGAGGGAATTCATGCTTGTATTGTCAATCTCATCAATTACCATGGTTAATGATGTCATAGATCCTAGGGACAACATACCATGGTCACTTCTATAACCAGTGTAATTTTTAACTGTATTGTAGATACTCAACCTTATACTCACAATAACTATAGCTCCTCACCTCTATCAAAGATAAAGACCATTACAGAAAATCACAACCGGTCAAAAATCAGAGAATAGCTGACCATGGGAAGCACAAGGCCAACCAATGCACCTATTGATGCAATCCTACATCTAGGATCAGAGAACAGCCAATGGAAGAAGGACAGCACGAGTATAAAGCACTAGAGGATTAGCATCTCTATGACATATTGTTTTTCCTAAAGTTTGTGGCCAGGGGACTCTCAGCCATGAAATTTCATTTTCATGAGGTTTTAATCAGTTGTGAATCACTGTTCTTGACTGTCAGAAGTGATGGAAGATTCTATTTCTATTTCATATAATATAACTGGTAAGTTTCAGGGGCCAAGTCACTGAAGAGGAAAGAAGCAGGAGACACAGGTTTGCAAAGACATGGATTAATATCAAATGCATTTAGACATGTAGAGGTATATGTCCAAGGTATTAGATATTACGGTGTAGCTACAGTTGGGGACAATAGATGGTGTTGTGGACTTCCATTTCATGCCTCCAATCGCTGGTATCTTAACCCTGAGATATGTAACAATGGCAGTGACAAGAAATCCAGGTCTATTGCAAAGTTTTCTATTTTAAATTTTTCTAACAAGTAAAAATTTTCTGACACATTTACAGGTTTACGAAGCATTGGGGGAAGGGGAAGGACAAAGCAGTGGGGAAGGCAAAAGCATCATTGCAGTTGTTGACCATGAATAAAGAATGGAAGTGAGCAAATTAGAACAGATGAATAAACTAAGTTTCAGAAGGTAAAGCAGGGTGTGTGGTTCACATTTAGGACCCCAGCACCATGAAAACTGAGCAGAAAGAATTAATGAGTTAGTGGCAATTTGGACTGTGGGAGACTTTATTGCAGAAAAAAAAGTCCTGACTGATAATAATCTTCTATTGAGAGTATCACAATTTTAAGCTGATATACCTATTATTAATTTTAACCATTTGAGAAATAGATTGACATCTGTAAACCTAATTTAAGAATATAAAATCAGTACAAATGCCCACTTATTAGAGGTCAGAAACCACAAGAATACATACATACATACATATATAAGTAAATAAACAAATGCGTGCATTTAGTAATTAGGGCAGGTATTAAGAAGTAGTAAAAACCATAGCCAATAATTTAGATGAAAATCCAGAGGCTTGCAAGCATCCAAATGTAATGAAAGCTTTAGAACTAAAGACACCCCAATATAGGATGGCAAAGCTCGGGGGTGACTTGGCTGTCCATTTAGATAAGCTACCATCTGCTTCTGATTCAAACATCCTAGTTATACCTTCCTATAGAAATAAAATAATGTTAGAAGCCTGGCCATTAAGCCAATCCAGTTTGATAAGTCATAAGCCAAGTTGCGCCCTGTATTCTACAATGCACTTAATTCTAAGTGTTATGCGTTTATGAACTCTCCTTGACTTTCTTTTAATCTTATTGTGGTTTAAATTACTAATCAACTGACATCAGAACTTTACATCTAAATCCAAGAATGTGTTGCAAATAAACCACCTAATTATTCATGTTACTAAACAGTCCAGCTGCTTTTGCTTTGCAGATAAACCTTCATATTAACCCAACAACTCATGCGACTTTAAGGACCATCTATCCTGTTGCATATTGTCTGATTATTTTGGCAGCCTACATTGATGTTATTAACTGTGATGTTATAATGGCATCACAGATTTGTTCTCAGCTGAATGCCAAAAGTTTGTAGCCATGCCGATCTGGAAAACAGTCTATGTCACAACTGCTACAAGGAGTCCCAGGTGGGTAAAGGTCCAAGGCTTTTGATACAAATTAAGAATTAGGATGAAATTCCTGAATTCAATCAGATGTTCTCACTGGTGACCTCGTAGGGTAAGGGCTATAAGTACCATAATAACTTCAAGAACTATCTGTTAATAAAAAGGGGAGGTTTATTTCATCTTAAAGGCTTTCCATATAGTTGTGTGCTGATATGTGTTCAAACAAGTTATTTCATTATGATAAAGACATAGTGACTGAAAATATGTCATATAACAATTAGATGATCCACTAAGTTCCAAGAAATCTGCGTGTCCTAGCCCAGTGGAAATCTCTGTTCAGATCTGAAACGCACTAGATAAGATTTTGAAACCTATCCAACTAACCATCATATTACTACAATTACACATATCAAATGAAATATCATTAAAAAATGAATGATAAGCACAGCTTCTCACGCCATAGTTGGATAGACTGCTATGGCATTAATAAGTTTAGATCAAGAAAGTAAAGCTGTGACAAATTAAAAAAGTAAAAAGTCAAGTGACAACAGCAACAGCAGCAACGCACAGCAGCACAGACAGCAGCAACACCACAGCATCAAACAGCAACAGCAGCAACAACAGCAACAACACAGGCAGCAACCACAGCAGCAACAACAAACAGCACAGCCAGCAGCAATGCAACCACATCAACACCAGCAGCAACAACAGCAGCATGCAACTAGCAACAACAACAGCAACAACAGCACAGCAGCACCAACAGCAACAAACAGCAAAACAACAACAACCATGCAACAGCAACAACAACAGCAACAACATCAACAACAAAAGACAGCAATAACAGCATGCAGCAACAACAGCAACAACAGCAGCAGCAACACCAGCAACACATCAGCAGCAACAACAACACGAACAGCACAGCAGCAACACTCAGCAGCAGCAACAGCAAAAGCAGCAACAACAACAGCAGCAACACAACAGCAGCAGCACAACAACAACAGCAGTCAGACACAACAGCAGCAGCAGCAACAACACAGCAACAACAGCAGCCGAACAACAGCAACAGACAGCATCAGCAACAACAATCAGCAACAACAGCAGCAGGCAATCACAACAGCAACAACAGCAGCAGCAACAACACAGCACAACGAGCAGCAGCAACACATCAACAGCAACAGCAACAACAGCAGCAGCAACAACAGCACAGCACAACAACAGCAGCAACAACAGCCAACAACAGCATCATCCAACAACAGCAACAGCAACAACAGCAAAAACAACAAACAGCAGCAACAAGTCACTGCCAATAACACACAGCACTACAATACAAAAATAAAAAGCCATTAAAGTTCATCTAATTTACATGATATAGTACCAAATACAAGTTGTTTTTCCTCTGGATCAGAACTGAAACTGCTTGACAGTTTTAAGTCAAGTTACCTTGGAACTTCCTTTAGAAAAACACTCAGGACACTATTCTTCCGGGCTATGAAGCGACTTTGTGCTGGTTACCACTGCTCTGTTTTTGAAAAGACTACACTGTGCTGTATGAGAAACAAATAATGGTACATATTGTCTCTGATCCCTGGAGGTGAACGATCTGGAATATTGCTTCTGTGTATGCTCCAAATATACACGCTATCCTTCTCATGCTGATTTTGCAGTGGTTGACTCTCTTATTCTGTTTACCTTTTTTCTTCCAGAAAAAGCTATATATCTCTGGCCCCTTCTCTCTCTTCTTCCTTCCTTACTTTTTTCTCTGTCTTTCTCTATGTTTATTATAATCACCTTTTGGAGAAGATTTATTCATATTTTATATATGTTAAGAAAAACCCACCATACATACTATAGCACTAAAACTAAATAATAAAAAACATACAGCTGTTTGAATTTACTCATGGTGGTACAATGTTATCCAGATTGACCGCAATAGGCCAACATTACTGGCTTGAGGAGTGAAGATGTTATGGCTTGAATATAGACCAGGGCTGCTCCAGACCATGTGGATCTTGTGGATTTCTACAAATGTAAATGTCGTCAGTGTATTAATCTATTGACCTCCAAGTTGGGTCCCTACTTAGTAATCAGAGAGAGGTAAGTGCCAGCGTGTTTGCAACCTCCTAACCGTAAAACTTTTTTAATTAATAATGTTTTTTGTTTTATTTTATTGAAATACAGTCCCATCATTGCTTCGCTTAAATTTGCCTCCCTCCAGCTCTTCTCATATTCATTTCCTTTTTTCAAATTCATGGCCTCATTTTACCTTAATATTGTAACATTTTAATAAATGCATATTCATAAATACTAATCTTTTCATCTATACATAGCTACTTACATTCTTATTTTCATAGTTGACATGTTGGTATTAAATAATTAATAGTAGTGCTCTGCCCTGGCAGCCCATTTTCTCCCACTGTCACCAGTCCCTTAGTTGCCTGTAGGGGGTGCCGTAAATGTTTGAGGGTAACAACAAGTGCATCCTGGGAACCTATATTAATTACCAAACAATTTTGTCGTTGTTGATCTCTATCAAATTATCAGTCCAAGTTAGGAACTCATTACCTTCTCCATTAAATAAACAAAACGAGAATGAGTCCCAGAGAGTAATCAACTTTTTAAACCTTAGCCACTTCACATATTGATTTGTCGTGTGTGTGAGTTGTGAGTTGTGTGTGTGAAGCGTGTGGTTTTTGTGAGCGCTCTTCCTCTTCGCTCTTCTGTCTTTCGTATGTGGGTGCTCATCCTCTCTTCCTCTCTATCTATGCTCTCAATCTCTCTCTCTCTCCTTGCTGCTCTGTCGATCTCGTCCACCCAGACCTCGTGATAACATTAAACGCTATAACCTGACAGGCACAACCTTGGACATCTAATTCGCCAGTCCATCCCTACAGACCCAACAGCACTCCTTCCTTCCAAACAAACCATTACCGCCAAGTAACCTTCTAATTTTTCTGAGAGCCTCACCAATCTCCTTATTAAAGCACCAGCCTCCACAAGAGAGTAGGTTGGTTCAAGGGAAGCACAAATATTTTTATTTCGAATGTGGAGGATCGGACTATAACTGCTTGATTTTAGGAGCGGCGTAGAAATAGTATGACATAGAGTATGTCCATGGAGCTGATTAGTTAAAAACAACATATGATTTAAATGTAAAATCCATTGGAGGAGAATTAGGTAAAGTGCTCCTACACACCACCAATATTTAAAGTTATCAGCGTTGCTTAAATACTTTTACTTTAAACATCTGAATAAAAAATTTAACATAGTACAAATTGGACCTTAAATGTAAGCCCAATAGAGGCAGGCCACTGGCTTGACCCTTCTCCAGATATACTAATGAACTGCCTGGCATATCCGAGTTCAATTTAAGGATTACAGAAAGCAGATATTCTTTGCAACACGACAAATTATAACTACCATAAAGAATAAAGTGGTAATCAACAATATTCATGTGTATTTTCTTCAATTTAATAAATCAGGTGAATAAAACTACGCAGTAACTCATTCCACCCTCCTTAGATTGTCTATAGTTTTAATTTTAACCGAAAAAAGAATATTAAATAACTTTTTCTGTTTCTATGGTTGTCCTCACTTAGTGGCGCTCATTAGTTGAAAATATTGCTTAATATTGCTAAATAAACTTCATAGACATTTACCCTACATTGCATGTTTTGTGTATTATTCAGACAGGCACCAAACATCATTTTTTCCTGTTTCATAAGGTAGAAAATGGATAAGTGTGAGATTATATTTGAAACTATTGGGAAATAAACACCTGTTTAGACCACCTTTTTTGTTGTACCAGCTTGTGTGTTCATGGACGCAGGCATGGCCTGTCGGCATTGGACGTAGTGGGAATGAGTGCAAGACCCAGAATGTGCAATTATTAAACCAAACAAATATGGGCTATAGCTACATCACTGCACAGCAGATTGACACTTTCTAAACATTGCAGGAAAGTAGTACTTGTGTCTAGACCCACTCCTCATATTAAATAGTTTTTTTTTGAAGAATATAGGAGAAATTAATAGCTCTTCAGTAAAAAGTGACTAAAGTCCTTAATTTGGGTGTTTCTCGCCGAGGCCGCAGTCTGCGCTGCCGCCACTTTTGGGTGTAGAAGTTATTTAGCTGGGAAAGCGATGTGGATAGGCTGACGTAGTCATCTGGTTTTACAGTTGATGATCCGAGTGCTTGGTCTTATCGCAATTATAACCAGCTGTGATGCAGGATCAGCAGGGAGGTGCGAATGACTTGCCACAAAGTGTCATGGGCTGTAGCTAGAACTGGATTTGACATAATTCAAAAACAAGGGACCTGATTTTCCATTCCTTTGCTCCAGACGCACAAAACTCCCTTGAATCTCATCTTACTCAAGCTTGGGCCGAGCGGAAGGAGAGGCCAAAGGGGGATAGGGGGGGGGGCCTGGGGGGGGACGGGTAGGGGGAAAAAAAAAAAAAACCACTCTACCAAAACAATGCAGGCCTCTACCATTAAAAAAAAAGAGAGCGAGATAAATTCCTTTGTTACAACTGGTAAGGAGAGTGTCTTGTCATTTTAACACCTGAACGTCAGAAGCTGTTCCGTATTCTTACAAGAGACCACTTGGTATATCTATTTCTCATTGCTCATATTCTGCCTTCAATCAAAAATATTTTAGCCTGCTAGTAATGTAAGGTTTGAGAAGGAATAACAAAGTTATTTCAATACATAATGAATGTTATTTTGCTTATAGTCGTCGGTTCCATGGTACTTGACCCCACCAAGTGCTGTGGTCACCTGGCTCACCTATCTTCGAACGAGCTAGATGAACTCTGCTTTCCTTGCTGCTAGGTCATGTATATGTGTCATTCATACTTAATGACAGTAATACTTCTTAGCTTCCTGAAATAGCTGCTTACTTTATCTGACACTCCATTTCTCCATCTTTTATTTAGATTATGCATTTAAAAATTTTTATTCACATAGTTTTCCTTTCTTGCTTAGTTGCTCCCATGTCCCCCTTCAGCTCAGGACTCTGATCCTAGTTGTTCAAGGCTATTCTGCACCGTGTTTGTGCTTATCCAAGTTCAATAAACATTTGTTGAGTGAATAGCTACTCATGATGAAAGACAGGCCTAACTCCCGTTTGATTATCATTCAAGAGGAGTTTCAAAGGGGAATTGCAAGGGGTAGCAAGGTCGGATGGAGAAGACCTAAACACAGCCAGCCAGATCAGGTGACTAAACCTCAAGCGTCAATAGAAGCGGATGACAGCTGTCTCCTCATCATGTCAACCACATTTTCCAAAGCTTCCCCTCTAGGAACTGGCCTCAGGCTTTTGTGACCAGTGACAAGAAAGCAGTCCTTCATATTATAGTCTTATTTGCCACTTTTTTATCTACATTTGTATTGGTCTACTTTCATCAACTATTCTTGTCAATTTGATGCATAATGTCATATGTTCCTTTTAAAATGCCATATGGTAAGGCTTTACTAGTGTGTAGAATATTGAAGAAAGTATCTCACATTGAAAAATAATTGCAAGGTTTCCATAATTAAAATAAAATGTCCTGAACAACACCTAGCCTAATCACTTAAGTAATTTTTGCTAAATTGTTTAAGAAGCATAGTGCGTTTTAACAAATATAAGTCTGAATTTTTTTTCAAGACTACAATCATAATCCTCATTTATGACTTCTGAGGGGAAATGAAGGTTTATGCTTTCATAAAATCCTTTACTGATAACGTTAAACCTAAGCTGCTCAATGATGACCGGGAACACTAGTTACCATCTTCTATAAGTGGAGACAGGACTGCAGTGAGCCATTCTCAAGAGCATTGCCTCCAGCATTCCCATCTATACTAACAGGCATCCCAGTGGGCTTTATTCCAAGGACAACTGTAAAACATTTCGTTTTTTAAATCTCAGTTTGTAACACCATTGAAGGATTTAGACAGTCACTGACAGTGAACTTAAGAGTTAAAAGCATCCCTTATATGATCAAAGGTGTATGGGTAGCATGTTCAAATTTAGTGTACATAAGTAGTTGACATAACGTATGACAAATGGCACCTAATCAACTTCACTAGGGCCTCCTTACAATATAACCTGCCTCAGTCTGTTTACCATTCAAGTCAACCCGGGTACCTGGCTAAGATATCTCGGCACCTGAAATACAGAAAAAATCAGAACTATTTTTTCTTTTTTCTTTTTATAACAACCTGCTTATGAGTTCCTCTGACAATCCTGACTATTTGGTGTATGAAATTAAGCCCCAAATAAATATTTTAATAAAATAAATCCCTATCTATTAGAACTGAAATTAACACGGCCATTTGGCTTTGTCATCATCTGCAGAATCCCGGGCTGATTCCCCAGGATAAGCTCCTTTCCTGATGACTGACCTGCAGCCTATGTTTGACAAATTTAAAAGAACAACATTGGCTCTTGGGTGATCCAGGTCATGGTGCTGCCAGCCAACCATTACTTGTTTATCATGAGGAAAGAATTAGGTGTGCTCACACTTTTCTGAAAGGCTAGAAAGTCTCATTGATAGGGCTAGTATAAGAAACAGGGATGCCCACTGATGGCTTTCTATGTTTATTCTAAAAAATGTATTTGTGGTCTTCCCTCTTTTCACAAGTGCTATTAGAGGCAAGTCAGACATTTCAGTCTTCCTAGAGAGATTCATGGCTACTTAACTTGATGTAATGGTTTAACTAATTAATTTGTTTTGGAAGAGAGGGCGATACAATATTCAGAATGAGAACCCAGGCAAAAATTAAAAGGAATGTACTGGGTGAGTTGGTTTTCCCTTATAAGGTAAATGTGATTTCTTATTCTCAGTCTCCCAGTATTATCATCCATACATTGATAACCCCTTGTATGTAAATTTAGGTATGACACTTGGGAACTGATTTTTATAGGTGAAACAGTGTGACTCCTTGAAGATCTTTTATGCTAGTATTTCCTTAAATAAATTAACTCTTAGCCAGGCACATGGTTGTCAGTCCATAATCCCATTCCATGTGAGTCTGATAAAGAGAATCAGAAGTTAAATGAGAACCTGGTCACCTTAGAGAACCACATACCAGGTAAGATGTGGAAGAATTGACAGCATATGCCTCTCAGTAGATAGAGCACTGCCTTAGGCACTCTGTGAGGTCACCGCAAAACAAGCAAAAGAAACAACTAAAATAAAAGCAAAAGATAAGAAAATAAAGTTTTTTATATTTCTACGAAGGCTGTTTTTGAGTCACACAAATCTTGGAAAAATATTTTTGAATAATAATAAAATCAAAAAAAAAACAAAGTTCCCTGCTTGCTTGACTGCCTTCATTTATTTATAATTCATTTAGCATATTTTTAATTGCTTACTCTTGGTTATTGTATATATAGATATATTATTAGATATCAAATGGTAGGGACAGAAATTCCTGGGGGATTCCTTTCTGTTCTTTCTTTTCTTTCCTTTCTTTCCTTCTTTCTTTCTTTCTTTACTTTTTTCTTTCTTTCTTTTCTCATCTCTCTTCCTCTCTCTCTTCTTTCTTTTCTTTCTTTCTTTCTCTCCTTTGTTGACGAACCAACAGCAGTGTGATATAGTCCATTAGTTGCTTCCCATATATCCTCAAATTTTTAATGTCCAAACTTAATTTTCACATAACAACATTAAGAGGCAAGGCCTTTATGAAGAAAGTTTTGGAGACTCTACCTCGTGATGGGATCCTTAGAAAGGGGAAGAATGGGGGGTCACTCCGTCATAGCTTCTCTTGTTTTTTCTACCTACGTGTTTTGTTAGAACCATTTCAAAGCATGCTGGGAATAGTCAGGTCTTCATTAGAAACACCAGCCCTAACTAGTATCTTGACTTGGGGCTTCTTCAGTATTTCGAACTGTGATGATTTCCTAATTCATAAATTACCCATCACAGACAATTGTGATGCAGCATAATAACTGTATTAAACAATTATAATTAGACTTTTAATTTGATTGAACAACTCTTCTAGTTCCAAAACTTGACATTTCATGAAACAGATTAGTCCCAAACAGTAATCACCTTTTCTAAGGAGGGGAAGATAGCAAGTATTTAGTGTTAAGATGTTATAGGAAAAACTGATATTCCTTTTTGTTTTAAATACCATGTGAAAATTATTTAGGGAAAAATGAATCACTCATCATATTTAATATCTATTTTATCAGACAATGCAAATATTAATTATGGATAGTGATCCCTACCGCTTTCCTGGATAAACTTGAAATGCAGAGACAGCAAGAGCACACTGAATGTGAGATTCATAAGAAGTCACAGAGAGGCAGGGGGACCTAGTAAGGGGTCCAATGAGATATGGGAAACTCAAAGTTACTGGGAATAGAATTTCCCTAGCAAAACACAATACGTATTTTCTGTTAAAAAGCAAGAGGCGGGAAGACATGCATGCATGATGCTGAAGAAAAGCCTTGTTTGTGTCTCACACACTGGAGAAAATGTTCAAGAACACCCATCGATGTAAAATATTACCCAGTTCAATTTGAAGCAGGGGTAGTTAGCAGTAAGAAGCTGAGTAAAGCCGTGATTGGATAAAATTACCATCTTGCTGGGTGTGGACATACTTCTAGTATCCATTTTTTCTAAGATCCAAAAAAAAAATGTAGTGGAAATAAGGTTTCAGAGTGCCACATGCGTGGGCGAAGACAAGGTCTTCATAGGGAGGAACCAGGCAGATCTCAGACAATGCCCATTCTTTTTAGTTTTCCTGCCCCATTTTTTTTAGTGGTCAAAATGGGAAAGGAAACAAAGAAAAACATTCTCAGCAACTAGCAGAAAGTAGAAGAACTGTGATATTAAGAGATGGGGAGGCAGGGAAAGGGTTACTGCACTGCTTTGAAAATGAAATTCCCCACTCTCCTTTACTATTGTCATTGTCATCTTTCACAAACTCCCCAATGTGTCTAAGAGCTAAAAACATCCAACATCTACAGTGGTGGGGATGGTTTTTCCAAGAGAATCCAAGATGTGAACTCAGCCAACAGTACCGATAATCTACAACTATCTGCAGGAGACATTCATATAAATCAGTCGCTAAGACTCTTCCTTTCTCATATTGTGAACTTTGCAAGAACCAGAAGATACTCACACAAACCCAAAAAACAACAGAAAAATTAACATAAACAGCTTATCATTTGGCTACTTTAGCATTAACTGGCTAGTGAAGAGCAATTATACAATAATCAACATTATCATTCTAAAATTTGCTATTGACAATTGTGGGTAGGCTGGCTTAATCCAAGTTCCCCAAGCACTTCTCACCTCCATGACAATGATAGAACAATTATGGTAATTCACAAATAACGCTAGTAGACTCTTAATAATTTTTTTGGGATAAGTCCATTAGTCCTCTCTGAGTCTTTACTTACTTGTTCTGAAACATTGAATGGACATGACAAACTAGTGATCAAATTTAGTTCTTTACATTGTGTGTTGTTTATAATGCCCCAAAGTTCAGCAAATGGTTCTTGTAATTTGTTGATGGTTTGAAAATTTGCTATCTATAAAAGAAAAAACATAAAGAAACTCATATGGTCATTTTGCCATATCACCTGAATACATGAGGAAGGGAACACAGGTTTTATATAATACGCTGTAACTATATTCAGTTTCTAAAACAACAAATTTAATTTATCCAAGATCTTAACTTTCTTTTGACCATAAAATGGGAAAGTGAAGGCAGTAAGGTAGTAGGAAGTTGTTTAAAGCTAAATGGTCCATTTAAGTGTATGTTTGAAAATCTCACAAATTAAAACAGGAGATTTTTGACAGATCTTATAATTCTGTATTTTCCAGGCTCCATTATAGGTTTCAAGGTACTTAGTTTAAAACAGCTTAGGAACATTGAGTCAATAAGTTGTTTTCCTCTAAAAAAACTAAGATACAACTATCAAATCAAACTAGCAGAAGCCGAAACAGAGACTGAACAAAAGCACTGGAAACCTGAAAATATTACAGGAAGGCACTGAGAAGGGAAACTTTTGAGATCCTTGTATCAACCACAAATAAGACCATTATCAAACAATCACTATTCCCGTACCATGCCAGGCTTAGTTCTTGGAATAGCAGAGTCTGGATTGTTCATAAGGAAACCTTTGTTTGAAAAAAATGAATTAAATGAAAAGTGACCTCAGGTTAACACGGTTCTATCAATGAGTCAGGGGAAGGAAGGTTCAAAATCTACTAGGACAAAGGTTCAGTCTGAAAGTGAATTCAAAAGTTCCACAAGTCCTGCATTATAAATAATACGTGTAGGAAATGAGTGTTTATGCCTCTCTAAACTTTACATAGACAGAAGAATAAATGTCTTCCATTCGACGAAAAAAGAGCTAAATTTGAGATGCTATTTTAAACAAAGAACATTGGTTATCATCTTGAAAAACTGAAAAAAACAAAGGAAAGCACCACAAGGTTACCTGGTATATATTGTGCTTTCCTGTGTTGTGTGTGTATGGTGTGGGTGGAGGTGTGTGTGGTGCGTGTCATCACTACTTCCATTAAAACACAGGTACATCCCATAGCAAATTCTCTATATTTGATTATACCAAATAACCTTCCCAATCCAGGGCTGTGAAAGTTAAAATATAGAAGAAATTTCCTTTTCGACATTATTTTGAACAAAAACCACATTTCCAATGAATGTTTTCTTTGTAAATCCAACAAGAGATTTAAAGACTGGAATGTTCAATTGTGGGCTTTAGGGAATAACCATGATGATCCAGGTAATAACTTTAGGAGAATAACTGAAGCTAAGAACATAGCTTTATCAAGAGGACAGTTGTAAAAATACGGGGAAGCCCACCTCTGGGCTGAAGATTCAGTTTTTTGGGAATTTTTGCCTGGAAATATTAAAATGCATACACAAAAAACATTTAGTTACTCATGTTTTGATTATGGAAAGGGAAACCCCAAATTCTGAGTTTTAAAAGAAAGTTATTGGAAAATTTTAAATCAAAAGAGTTTTTTTATTAAAACCCAAAACAGTTTAAACTTAGTTTGTATTTTGTATTAGGGGGGGCTCTGGAGCTATAGGAAAGAAAAAAATGTTTTCATATTTTCTAGTAGCTAGCTGAGATAAAGTAAATTTGCAAAACCCCCAGTCCATTTAGAGTTTAGGGTTTTTTACTTTCTGTTTTTTAAAAAAGGGTTGGGGACATAAGCTTTGTGACTTTAAAAATGTCTTTAAAAAATTCCCTTTTAGAAATTTTTTACATGGCTAAAAAAATATTCTGACATAAAAAAAATTTTTTTTTTCTTTTTCTAGCAAATTTTTAAAAAATATATTTACAAAAGTATGTCTATAAGGGTTTTAATCTTCTTTTTAAAAATTTCACCCCAAATTTTTTTGGGAAATTTTTTTTAAAAAATTTAATTTTTTTGAATTTTTTTTTAAAATTAAAGGTAAATTTTTTTAAATTTAAAATAAAAGGCCCTTTTTGACCAGAGACTATTTTTTTTAGGGCCCAAAGGGTTGTTTAAAAATGTGTAACACTATGAAACAAAAAATTTAAAGGGAAAAAGAAATGTACAATATGTTTCTTTAAATCCCAAAGTGGTTTTTACAAGCATATTAAATTTAAAATTTTTTTTTTCCGGGCAACCCCTAGGAAAACAGGGTTTAACTCCAATTGGTTTAATGGCCACAAAAAGTTTTTTTAACGATTCTGGATTTCAAGGGGGGCAGGCCCGGAATGTCAGGGGTTCTTAGGGGGAGGCTTGAGAGCCCCTTACCCAGAAGGGGGTCCCTTTGGGGCATAATCACACCCGCTGATAGGGGTTTTGGGGGGAGTTAAAATA
>JAJTUV010006688.1:0-20747 GCA_021653895.1 Mastomys natalensis
TCACATACAAAAAGTCACTCTACATGAATTTGTTTTCCAGTATAATTTCTCAAAATACCTAATTTTCACCATTTTAATACTGAAAACTAGTTGATATTCCCTATGACACTTTATTAGCTGTACGTAAAACATATTTCAAATTCAAAAAACAGTAAATGTGTGTTGTTTTTAATATCTACAGTTAAAGTGATCTGACATCTTAGAACATAGTTTTTATCTTGAAAATGAGTATTAGTGTAATCCAGAATCCAGGGGCAGGGTGGAAATTTGTGAGTTAAGGCCAGTTAAGTCTACAGAGCTAGTTCTAAGACAGCCAAGGCTACACAAGAAACCCTGTTTTGAAAAACCAAACAAATAAAAAAGATTTACTTATCCATATGGACGAGTAAAATAGTTCATTTGCAAATAATTGCTTCAGCAGGCAATATTTTCAGTCTATCTGAAGTGACTGTACATATGGCTGAGCTAAAAAGGGTGACAAAGAAAATCCCAATACTGAATTATATTGCCAAAGTTCCATGGAGATTAAAGGAAAAAAAATGTTACATTCAAACAATTAGAGAGAGGCTAAGTATCATATATCACATGTAATGTGAGGACTGCATGCTATACTACTAGAAATGTTTATTTTTCTGTATCCAAAGGATGCATATTTAATTGGCATTCTAAAACAGATTATGCACTGTCCCTATATTTCCCTAAGAATGAACAGTACACATTTTGACATAAGTTAAGCTTATTGGATGTTAGGCTTGAACATTACTATTCAATTATTTGACCGAGAATGAAAACAATAAGACTAATTGTTTTATGAACCTGATTTAAGAACCTCAAAAGGGGGGCAATCAGTAGAATTAAGGTGAGCAGCTAAAAGATTAAAAACTAATCTATGCAGTGTGTAATGCTTTATTTACATGCTTTTTTTTCTTTTTAGTCCTTTTCCTACACTTTTCACTCAAATCTCTCATAGTGCCAGTTGTTTTCATCAACAACTCTCACAGAATCTACTCCTATTTCCTAAGATGAGTGTAACAATGTTATGGTATTCAATATTTCTTATTGGTCCCTATTATGCTATACCAAGTCAATAGCAATGCAAAAATAATTAATATGTAAGATACTATGCTTATTATCTTATTCATTATTAATGTCATTCATGTCTTATGGTGGATATTGGGGAAATTAGATATGTGGGTCTGAAAGTCTAAATATATTATGAAAACAGATAACTAACCAGGAATCAGAAAAATTAATGAAACTCTCAAGGAGAAAACTTAAACGGCAGTGCTCAGAATTAAATGTAGAAAATATTGACCTGTAAAGCATGTCTTTATTTTTTTTTAATAATTTAAGGAAAAATGTTTCTATACAATCTTCATTGTATTGATCTTGTTATACAGTCTGCATATATTCTTCAAATTACCTCAAATATAGAAACTCAGCTTTCTTTGTTGTTGTTGTTTGTTTGTTTTTCTTTCATTTTTTCTTTCTTCATTTGATATTTTCTTTATTTTATTTCAAATGTTATCCCTTTCCGCGATTCCACCCTGGAAAACACCCTATCCCAACCCTCCCTTCCTCCATGCTTACTATGAGGGTGTTCTCCCCACCCACCCTCCCACTTCCGCCCTGACATTCCCTCTAGGATCTGAGGCATTGAGCTTCACAGGACAAGGACCTCTTCTTGCATTGATGCCTGACAAAGCCATCCTCTGCAACATATGGGGCTAGAGCTGTTGATACCTCCATGTGTATCCTTGGTTGGTGGTATAGTCCCTGGGAGTCTAGGGGTTGGTTAGTTGATATTGTTATTACTATGGAATGCAAACCATACAGCTCCTTGCAGTCCTTTCTCTAACGTTCCATTGGGGACACCTTGCCCATTTCAGTGGCTGGATGCGAGCCACCTTCTCTGTATTTGTCAGGCTCTGGCAGTACTTCTCAGAAGACAGCTATATCAGGCTCCTGTCATGTATGCACATAACTTGGCATCACAATAGTGTCTGGGATTGGTGACCATATATGGGATGGTATCTTCAGATGGGATGCCCTTTCTTTAGTCACTGCTTCACAATTTGTCCGTTATTTGATACCATGCGTATTTTGTTCACCCTTCTAAGAAGGACCGAAGCTCCACACTTTGGTCTTCCTTCTTCTTGGAGCATCATGTGGTCTGTGGTTGTATCTTGTAGCGTACTCCGAGCTTTTTGGGCTAATATCCACTTACAGTGAGTTCACACTATGTGTGTTCTTTTATGATTGGGTACTTCACTCAGAATTATATATTCTAGTTTTTTTTACCTCAGAATTTATGAATTCATTGTTTTTAATAGCTGGAGTAGTATTCCATTGTGTAAATGTACCATATTTTCTGTATTCATTCCTTCTGTTGAAGCACACCTAGGTTTCTTTTCAGCTTCTAGCTATTATAAATAAGGCTGCTGTGAATATAGTGATGCATGTGTCCTTGTTATATATTTTTTGGAACATCTTTTGGGTATAGGCCCAGGTGTGATATACCTTGGGAGCACGGTGATACTATGTCCAATTTTGAACTGCCAGATTGATTTCAAGATGGTTGTACAGCTTGCAATCCATCAACAATGGAGGAGTGTTCCTCTTTCTCTACATCCTTGCCAGCGTCTGCTATCACCTGAGTTTTTTAGATCTTAGCCATTTTGACTCGTGGAGGTGGATCTCAGGGTTATTTTGATTTGTATTTCCTGATTATTAAGAATACTTGAGCCATCTCCTTAGGTGTTTCTTGGCCATTCAATATTCCTCAGTGAAAATTCTTTGTTTAGCTCTGTACCTATTTTTATAATAGGTTATTTGATTGGAGTCATAACTTATATGAGTTATTTGTATATACTAGATATTTGCCCTCTATAGGATGAAGGGTGGTGAGATCTTTACCCAATCTGTTGGTTGACATTTTCTCCTATTAACAGTGTCTTTTGCCTACAAAGATTTGCAATTTTATGAGGCCACTTTATCTAGTCTTGATCATAGAGTATAAGTCACTGTTGTTCAATTCAGGATATATTCCAAGCGCCCCATGTGTTTGAGGCTCTTCCCCACGTTCTCTTCTCTTAGGTTCAGTGTATCTGGTTTTATTGTGGATGTCCTTCATCCACTTAGACTTGAGCTTTGTATAAGGACATAAGAATGGATTGATTCTTCTCCTGGTGACTGCCAGTTGAATCAGCACCATTTGTGAAAATGCGTCGTTTTTTTCCACTGGATAGTTTTAGCTCCTTTGTCAAAGATCAAAGAGCCATAGGTGTATGGGTTCATGTTCTGGGTCTTCACTCTCCTCACTGATCTCCCTGCCTGTTTGTGTACCAATACATGCAGTTTTTTTATCACTATTGCTCTGTAATACAACTTGATGTCAGGGATGGTGATTTCTCCAGAAATTCTTTAATTGTTGAGAAAGTTTCTCAATCTTGGGTTTTTGTTAATCCAAATGAATTTGAAAAAAATTTTCTTTCTAACTTATGAAGAATTGAGTTTGGAATTTGATGAGAATTGCATTGAGTCTATAGATTGTCTTTGGTAAGATGGCCATTTTTTACTAGTATTATTCCTGCCAGTCCATGAGCATTGCAAACTTTCACTTCTCTGAGATCTTCTTTCGATTTCTTTCTTTAGGGACTTGAAGTTCTTGTCATACAGATTCTTTCACTGTGCTGGGTTAGATTCCACCAAAATATTTTATATTATTTGTGACTATTTTGAAGGATGTCATTTCTTTAATTCCTTCTCAGCCTGTTATATCCTTTGAGTAGAAGAAGGCTAATGATTTGAGTTAATTTTATATTCAGTCACTTTGCTGAAGTTCAGATTAGGAGTTCTCTGGTGAACGTTTTGTGGTCACTTAAGTATGCTATCATATCATCTCCAAATAGTGAAATTTTGACTTCTTCTTTCCAATTTTTATCTCCTTCTGCTTCTTTTTGTTGTTTATTGCTCTGGCTAGGACTTCCAGTACTATAATTGATAGGTAGGGAGAGAGTGGGACAGCCTTGTCCTACTCCCTGATTTAGTGGAATTGCTTCAAGTTTCTCTCCATTTAGTTTGATGTTGGCTATGGTTTGCTGTATATTGCTTTAGTATGTTTATGTATGGCTTGAATTCCTGATCTTTCCAAGACTTTTACCTGAAAGAGTGCTGAATTTTCTCAAATGCTTTCTCAGCATCTAGTGAGATGATCATGTAGTTTTTCTCTTTGAGTTTATTTATATAGTGGATTATGTTGATGGATTTCCATCGTTGAACCATCCTTGCATCCTGGATGAAGCCTACTTGATCATGATGAATGATGTTTTGGTGTGTTTTTGGAATAGGTTTGTGAGGAATTTTATTGTGTATTTTTGATCAGTATTCATAAGGGAGATAGGTCTGAATTTCCTTTTCTTTGTTGAGTCTTTGTGTGGTTTAGGTATAAATGTAATTGTGACTTCATAAATTGAAATGTGTAGTGTTCCTTCTGTTTCTATTTTGGGAATAGTTTGAAGAGAATTGGTATTAGGTCTTCTTTGAGGACTGATAGAATTCTGCACTCAAACCGTTCTTGTACTGGTTTTTTGGTTTTGGTTTGGTTTTTTTTTTTTTTTTTTTTTTTTTTTTGGTTTGGAGAAATTTTAATGATTGCTTCTATTCTTTAGGGGTTAGTGGGTTGTCTTAGATGCTTTATCTGATCCTGATTAGCTTTGTCACCTCCTATCTTTATAGAAAATTGTTCATTTTATCCAGATTTTCCAGTTTGTTGAGTATAGACTTTTGTAGTAGAATCTGATAATTTTTTGAATTTCTACAGTTTCTGTTGGGTTTTGTTCTCTTTTAATTCAAAATTTTTTTATTTGGTATAGTGTATCTGTGTGTTTGTCTAGCTAAGGTTTTATATGTCTGGTTGATTTTTCAAAGAACCATCTCCGGTTTGTGGATTATTTGGGTTTTGTTCTTTTTTGTTTCCACTTGATTAATTTTTAGCCCCGAGTTTGATATTTTCCTTGCCATCTATTCTTCTTGGGTATATTGGCCCTTTATTTTGTTCTAGAATTTTCAGGTGTGCCGTTTAAGCTGCTAGTATTGCTCTCTCTAGGGGGCTTTTTGGAAGAAATTGTGCTATGAGTTTTCCTCTTAGCATGCTTTTATTTATGTCCCATACATTTTTAGTATGATGTACCCTTTATTTTAAATTTGGAAGACCTTATAAAAGAATCATTGAAAGACCTATATATACTCAGAAGATCGTTCAGTACATTCCTTGCTAAATCAAAGTTTTTCTGCCCCCTTTTTAAGCATTCCTTGGATAGTGAGGGACTTTTAGAAATGTATTGAGGCTTCACAATCCCCTGTGCCAGTGTATTTAAAACAATTTAATTTGATAAAAGAACATTTTTGGGGTGTATCCCAAAATTTTTGTCACTAAAGTTTTATTAAAAAACTAAAAGTAGAAAGATACTCTTACAAAAAGATGAAAAACCTCAGCAAAGGAAAGAGGGAGAAATAACAAATCACTTGTTTTTTATGAGTGTCATAAATCTTTTTTTTAGAAAGGGGGTATCAGCAGCCAACTTCTATAAAAATGAGTAAATTAATGATATATCCATTTTTATACAATAACGAAAATTTTATTCAACTTTAATAAATTTGTGAGCAAGAATTTAGAATTAAGCCCCTTAGTGGGTATTTGAAGATGAATATTTGCAGACATGGATGATTTTGGCAGTAAAGGGAATAGAATATTCAAAGCTAAATTCTTTTTTAAAATTGTTTATTTTGAAATTCAAAAATGAAGTGGCTAAGACATACTGTTGTAGTCAAGTTCAGAAAACGAAAAGCAGTGAAAAATGATAAAATACTAGATATGGGAAGTTATAATTTTTTTAAAAATGAGAGTGGAAATTCTTTTGAAGCAAAAAAAGAAAACTGTATCATGAGTCATAAAAGAAAAAGGACGAAAGGAATAAGACCCCAAAATCTGAATTGAATATAAATTTTTGGGAAAATTACATTCCCAATAACTAACCAGAGGAAAAAATATTACTGGGAAAATGAAAAAACAAAAATCACATTTATAAATGACATTATATTATAATAGAAAGTTTTAAAAATGTCCCTTTAACTTTTAAATTTATGAAAAATGGTGAGACTTTCAGTATATAAATCACATAGAAAATTTTAAACAGCAATAATTTTTTTAAAAAAAATTTTAAAATTTTTATGAAAGTAATTTTTTTATCAGTATAAAAAAAAATTCTTTTAAAGCTTTTATTTATTAACATTAATTCAAAAAATTTCTTTAAAAAAAATTTTCCCCCTTTTTTTTTTCCCAACAAAAAAATTTCTCAAAACTCTCTTGGGTTTTTTTTAATTGGACTGATCCACAGTCAATAGAACTTAAGGAAAATTTCCAAATTTTTTTCCTTTTTAAATTAGGAATTTGTTAAAGGGGTGGAAATTCCATTTTTTAGGTTATAACAGGAAAACATAGAAACTAAAAGGAAAAAATGACTGAAATTAAAAATTTTGGGGGGTCTTTAAAAAAGTACTTTTTTAAAAAAAGTTAAAAAAAAATGTAAACAATTTTCCCTCCCTCCCTAATATATTCCCTATCCACATTTGAATACCACAGTACATTTAATTTTCAAATTTCTTTTACTTAAAAAAAAGAACAAATATTTTTTCCATTTCTACCAAGAAAATTAATTTTTTTCTCAGGTGAAACTAAGAAATTTTTTCACCCAATGGTATAACTATCCATTAAAACACAATTTGTGTGTTTATATGGGAGATAATGAATTATTTCAAAATTAGAGGGGAAAAATAACCTTACAGTTGTAGGTTTAAAATTTCTAAATTTTTGGTGAAAAATATTTCATTGGGCCCGCCTGTTATATTATTTCCAATTTTGAAGGGTCAGCTACTTAGCGTGATTTGTAATCATTTCAGTACAATTAGGTGCTAATTCATATTTAATATGCAGAAATGGGGTTAATGATTTATTTTTACCCAACAAAAAACAAAACAACACAAACACAAAAAACACACCCCCAAAATTAAACACCACAATAAACCCCAAAACAACACCACCAAACACCAAAACAAATTACACATTAAAAAAAAACACATCCAAACAACACATCCAAAAAAAAAAAACTTCCAACCAGCTTCTATATCTATTTTGGAGAGTTTCTGATGTTGTTTGCTTTACTAATGCCATTTCTTGTGTCATCATTGAATAAATATGATTTCTCTTTAATTTTGACCACAAATACATATATTCAAAATGAATTAAGAAATTCATTTTTTTCCAGTGATCATGCCACAGAGTTTTATTTACTTTGCATTCTGATTTGATTTTTCTATTTTATCAATTTTGCATGTAAGTCTATGCTGGTCATTGAACTTCTTTTTATAAGAAATAAGTATTCTTATCACACAGCACATAACAATGGATTGGAACTCTATTTATTATTAAAGCCTTAGTGTCACATTTTTGGATCTATCATTCAACAGACACAGAAGCTGCAGGAACTTATGTATAACCTGGATTTCAATAAATTTATGGAAAAAAACAAGGCTTAAGAGCACAAAGAGTAATTCGTAAAAACTGATGGGAAATCTGATTTTCTTCTTTGTATTGTTAACAGATTGACCACAAACATTAATTGATTCAGACTGCTGAATCAGGTGGGATTGAGCAAATGGGCAATTACCCTTCAAACAAAAGTTTATATTTCTCCCAGAAATTAATAGAGCCATAAAACGCATGCAAGATTTAGGATGGATATTTTGTAAAGTATAATATAGGAAGATGGGAAAAAAGTATCAAAATGTGTCCATTTTAGTAGTAAATGAGAGAATAAATTACTCCATTTTTCTGCTTTGTTCTACTTATACTCTATTATATTTTGCTCCACAATTTGCTCTGCACAAATTTCAAGTAGATGAACCAGAGGTAGTAGGTGATGGTTTCTCTATAGGGTACAGTCTATTTCCATATGTTAATTATATTTATGAAATGGCCATGATGTTGGCACAACACCAGGGCTGATCATTTGGAGGTTTTGTTTATAAAATAAATGTTCACTGATTTCCACATAGAATGTATGAATGTATCTGGTGAATGAAAATATCAGTTTGTTGCAATAAACAACTGGATTCGTCTTCAACTGAATAATGGATTGAGAAAATTATGGTATATATCTTCAATGGAATATTATCAGCTATTAATGAGAGGCAGAGAGGGAGAGAGAGAGAGAGAAAAGAGAGAGAGAGAGGAGTGAGAGAGTGAGAGAGAGAGAGAAGATCCTAAAAATTAGAAAGGAACTAGAAAATATCATTCTGAGTTGATATAACATAGACCAGAAAGACACACATAGTATTAACTCACTTATAAGTGGATATTAGCCATAATGTATAGGATAGTCATGCCACTATTCCACAGACCTAAAGAGATTAAATAATAAGGTGAACCCAAGGGAAGATGCTTGAATCTCATTCAGAAAGGGTAAACCCAAGCATTTTCAAAATTTAATTAGCATTCTATATGACTAAGGTTAAGCATTGTATAATGCATACCCCCTTGAGAAGAATAAGTATTATTCATACATATAAGGATATAAAAGTGACTTCTGAGACAAAATCTAGCATTTATATATTTTTTAAATATGTATATTAGATTGTTATGCAAGATAATTTGGGAGTAATATTTTATCAAGTCTATCTTCTTCACAGAGCATTAGAAATTCACAAAATTGCTGTAAATTTGTATTGTCAACTGCAGAGATTTTTACTTCTTAATCTCACTATTGAATAGCATTTTATATTAAAAGATTTTTATTTTCTCTATATATCAAACACAAATATAAAGTTAAGTATAAATGTTACTTTAAAAAATGCTTGCTTATGTAAATAGTAATTTCTGAAAATAAAGCAGTTATGTACCAAAAAAATATTAAATTACTTATATAAAAACATTATGTACCAGATTTAGTTTTCTTATGCTGGACCATATTGATATTACATAAGCACAGACACACATTCCAATCTATTAATTATTAAATAAAATTTCTTAGATATTCATTACCAAAATAACTTATTTGTTATTATTGATCCATTTATCTTAGTCAGAATAAAATTATGTCTACTGTATGAAACTATATTCAAACAGTATACATTATAATTAAGAGTTGTGGTGTCAGAAAGATGGGCTCCTAAGTTTACACCTATATAATTAGAATGTATAGCGGCACTTGTAGAAGAATTTTTAATCCTCTGCTAACGAAGCTAGGAATACTGAACACTTTTAATACATAATAATGTAAACTACGTTTGTGGTGGATGGAAGCAGCCATGTTTGTGTGTGACATCTAATTGAAGGAGAGATAAATGACAATACTGAGAAATATTTGAACAAGATGAGTAAGAGAGAATATCCAAGTCTCACAAGGAAAAGCACAAGAAAGGAAAAGAAAAAGTCTTGTTAAGGAGCAATAGAGATAGAGGATGTGAAACTCAATTCTATTCAGTCAGTTGTCTGTGGGCTGCTGGACTTGTGTTTGTTCATTATTTTAATTGTAGTTCAGTACAGGTCATCAGAAGCAGTTTTTACTCATGATGGTTTACGATAGGTGGAAAGAGAACAAAGTAATCACAGGTGAAGCAGGGAATGAGTGAGAGAATCAGAGGGGACAGAAGATTTACAAGTTTTGTCTGCATTAGTTTAGAGGCACAAGCAGCACATTTAGTGAGAAGCTGAGAGGCGAAGCCAGTTGAATCAGGTCAGTTAGAAAGGAGCTTGCAGTAGAGTTGGGGAGTTGACACCAGTTGACTGAGTTCAGAAGTAGCTAGAATGAGTGAACTTTATTCTGCAGTAAGCTTCATGATCAGAATTCCATTGGGTGAATATTATAATTTTAACAGTTACTTTATATTATTATTTTTTTCAGAAGCTAGTTAGTCCATTTAATGGAGATGTTATGTACTTTTTAAATATAACATGAATGTATTTCCAAATGTCTCTCTAGGGAGAAGCAAAGAGGAATATATTGTTTAGACAAAGAAAAGTTAAATTTAAATGATGTAGCTACAATCAGAGTATGACAGTAAAAGTAAAAAATAGAAATTGGAAAATCCCTTTATTATGTTTGTCTACTATGGCCAACTGGGGAGGGACACGTTAGCTCCAGATATGGATGTCATATTAATTTTTTTATATATGGTGTGGATTAAAATTATTTATTTCTAAGTCTCAATCTGTATAGTTTTACAACTTTTGAGTTGCCTGAATAGCATTTCTTTTAGAGCTTGTGGTTTTTTTAAACAAATTTTTCATAAGAGTTAAAATAGTTATGTTCTCTCATGCAATTAGATGTTTATATTATAATTCATAATGATCATGTTTCTGTTATATAAGTAGCTATTTTATGGCTTGGGTCAAATATCATCTGTTCTGAGGCAGGAGTATTAAGAGACACACCATCAGGAAATTGAGAACCACTGTATTAACCGATTTGTTTTACCATAATGTAATGAGAAAACATGTGAGCTGATTTCTTGAATGGCCCGTTGGGGATGAGTTGGCACAATCTATTAATGGAAAATTTTAAGTGCATAGTCATGTGACCCCCTTTTTCCCCATGTATCACAAGTTACCTCAAAGTGTTAATTCTGTTTTCAAGGACATATGTAATTAATGTCAAAAAAGATCAGAAAATATTGTCTAGTGATCAGTAAGTATTTTAATATTACTTGTAGAACTAGGGAAAATTTTCTTTGAGTTTTTTTTTCACCTTCAAAAATTAATACAATGTCAATAAACTACATATGAAGATCATAACTTGGATGAAAATTTTGACTGTGCCTATTGTCTAGGAATGTGTAATTAAGATCAATAAGACTCATTCGGAATGGCATTTTTAAGTATTTTCTTTTTTTATTATTTTTCCTTTTTTATTGAATATTTTTATTTGTTTACATTTCAGATCTCCCCTTTCCCCTATTCAACCCCCTATTCATCCATACACATCACCTCCTCCTGCTTTTATGAGATGTTCCCCCGCCTACAACTCCCACCTCCCCACCCTGAATTCCCCCCCTGTGGCATTCAGCTTTCATGGGACCAAGGACCTCCTCTTCCAAACTATGTCTGGTCCAAGGCCATTCTCACATTTATATTACTGCTAGAGGCCTTGGGGTCCCTCCCTGTGTCTCCAGCTGTGTGATTTAGACTCTTGGAGCTCTCTGGTGGGGTGTCTACAGACATACCACTTGAACACACCCCTATTATTCATCTGAAGGCAAATTTTTTATGTTCAGAAGTCCTTCTCTTCAAAAAGCAAAATTTCAATAGAAATTAGATATTATAATTTAATTTATGAAATGTAGTATATATTACATACTACATCCTGATTAAATAAATTATTTACAAGGAAGGGGATTCATACCTCTGCTAAGCAGCAACTTGATGGACAAGTGCAGTGAGATGTTAAGTCCCACATGTACAGTATAGAATTAATAGTGAGACATTTTAAGAATATTCAGATTGTTCTAAAAAGGACAAAGCACCCTCACTTTTGGTCTTCTGCCTTCTTCTTGAAGTTTCATGTAGTATTATTATTTACTGAGTTTATGAAACATGAGATTATACAGGGTTACAAGTATTTAGGAGGAAAATAAAAGTCTATGGATAAGAAAAAGCTGAATTTATGGAAGGCAAAAATCTAAGCATTAACTATTCTCTAAAGATAAGGTTGTATATGTTCATCTAGACACATGACCAAAAACCAAAGAGAGAATGTTTAGATCAGTTGTGTCTAAATTTTCTATGATTGTAACACTTTATTTTCAGTATCCTGAGAAAAAGAGATATGTCACTGTATTGCATGTGGAGGTTTTTTATGATGATATATGATGTATGAAACTGTATATGTAAAATATTTTGATGATGTGTATGTTAGGAAAAATATCATGATAACTCCATTATTTTATAAGACACCTAAAATTTAATATATGCAAAATTAAAGAGGAAGCATATAAAATGTTAGCATAACTAGGTTGACACAAGCTTAGCACATCTAAGATGAAACTTCTGTTGAGAAAAATGCTGACCACATCCACACACACACAAGTCTGACATGTAGGCAAGCCTGTAAGCTGTTTCTTAATTTTACTGATGTAATTGTAGGAGGGCCCATTTTTCTGTTCGTTGTGCCGAAACGGGGCTCTTTAGTCATAAAATTCTATAATAAGGAGCCTGAGAAAGCCATAAACACTTATCGAGTAAGCATTACTCTTCACTGGTCTGCATCAGTTCCTGCTTTCAGGTTCTTGCACTATTGAATTCCCTGCCCTGACACTTTCTTCAGGCATGAACAGTGAATGTGGCAACCTATGCCTTATTTAACCTTTACTTCCCATGTGGTTTTGTCATGGTGTTTCATAGAAATAGCAAGTATAGTAAGATAACTTTTAAACTAAATTTTTAATATATTTTATACTTATGTTTGTAATTTATCGGAACAAGGAAACTGAGTACTTCATTGTGGTTTTATTCAGGGCAAGGTTTATAGTTAATCACAAACTTCAAGAATCAATAAGAAAGTGGTTAAAATATTAGTATTATATTCGTCCAACATATGCAACAGATTTGTTAATTATTATTTTTACAAAATTAGATGTTTATATTTTGTTCTGTAAAATTACTGTTTTGTTTCATTTTATTTCAAAATTTTGCGAAAATTATTATCTAGGTATATTTGATTGATATTTCAGTAATATTGTACAGAAATCACATTTAATTCTTAAGATTTTCATAAATGAAAAATATTAAGTGCTCATATAGAATGACTTTTTAAATTCATCTCGTTTTTTATTAGTGACACTTAATGACTGATTTATCGGGTCTTTTAGAATTTTATGTTATAATATGAATCTGTAAATAAGGATTAAAAATTTATATGATTTAATTTCCTTTAAGGATAAAAATAGAGAGTTAGTAGGCGCTCAGTTTAGGGGGAATTTTTTATCCATGACTTAGATGTTTACTTTGACAAGCAATCACATTCCAAAATATCTTTTATGTCCAGGAATGTTCGGGAAAAGAATTATAATATAACTGTTTGGCTGGATTTACAGTGACATGTCTTGTAATCACTTTCTAATATGTAACCACTGAAGGTAAGTTAGTTTGTAAAAGGAAGCAGCCTGAAACCTTCACCCAGCTGATACCCTGTCCTAAATGGTTGTATCTGTACTCCCCCATGAAACACCTATGCTCCAGTGTCATACCTTCCACACCCCACATAAAATTCCTTTGACTTTTGTGTTATAACTCCTATCCCTGTGTGAATCAAGTAATTATGACGTGATTTCAAAAATAATTAAATGAAAAAAGCCACAGGCAGGGGGTGGGGGGGAATGTTAAAGATACAAATCCTAACAACAACAAAACAAAAAAATGGAAGCAGCCATGTTTCTCAAGTGAAACTCAATTTGAGGGGCAAAGTGACAAATTAAGAGAAAGATTTGAAAGAATGAGTTTGAGATAGGATATACAACACTCTCTGAACAAACTGAAAGAGATGGGACTTAAGAGGGCAGCATGGAGAGAGAAAGCAGAAAGTTGAATCAGTTCTTTCAGTGTGGTTCTTTAAGTGCTGTTGAGTCAGTTGAGTTTTTTCTAGAATTCAGTCAGTTTGTGTAGTTCAATGCTGTGTATAAGTCTGCTGAGTCAGGATAAAGCAGAGTAGGAGAAGAGAACCAGAGGATTAAAACTAACGGCTAGAGTTTGTGGTGTGGCCATGCAGGAGTTAATTCAGTGACAATCTGTGATATGCCAGTGTGAAAATTGTTATCTTGGAGTTCGAAACCCAAGAACGACTGAAGTAAAATGAGCTAGCGAGTTCAAGAAAGAACTCAAAAATGTGAGCTTATTCATCAGTAGCCTCCAAGGATGACAACTAGTCAGGTGAATAAAATCTACATTTATAGTTCAACAGATTTTCATAAGTTTTAGGTACAGTTTCCATAATCTTATAAGAAGGAATGAAGGGTTGATCATAATATATAT
Organism: Mastomys natalensis; assembly: GCA_021653895.1. NCBI lineage: Eukaryota > Metazoa > Chordata > Mammalia > Rodentia > Muridae > Mastomys > Mastomys natalensis. The sequence continues at coordinate 14,084 of JAJTUV010006688.1, forward strand.
ATTTAAAACATGTCATAAATTAGTGATTTAAAGCTTGAATAAGAACAGGAATTTTAATGAATCTGCTGTTTATAGAAACCTTTTTTGGTTTGTCCTGGGTTATAACAATTGGGTTTATTTGTTATATTCAAGTTCAATTATTCATTAAATTAAGCATTGAATATATGCGTCCTGTAGTTATTCTTTGGAAGCTTAAACTGTGTGCCCAGTAAAATGATCTGCTATCACATGAATTCTTGAGACAGTGCTAATTGGACTTGGTGTGCAATCTAAAACAACCAAAACAACAAAAAATGCATAAAGTGAGAGAAGGGTACAAGTGGTGAGTGGATTAATTCAGAAAAACAGTGTAGGGGAAATTTCATAAATATACATTGTAAGATGTGTATGAAATTTCACAACAGATTTTTAAAAATGGTTTCAAATACATAATATTAATTGTAATCTAACTCGTACCTTACTGTATTTTGCTCTTCTATGATAAATACATCACATACCCACAATAACTAGATAATATAGTAGTTCAAAAAATTGATAAAAATACTGTAATAAAAAACACCTTAGGTAAAGGGTTTATTTTACTTAGAGTATAGAAAATTATGCGTGATAGGAGTTTCAAGCTGTTGGTTGTAGTACAGACAGCACAAATTGCATTGCTTACTAGTATTGTTCTTCATTCTTTCATTCTATATACTTAGAATCCTTGTCAAAGGATGCATCCCACTGTATGGCAGGTCTTCCCACCTCAATTAATATAATCCAAGATATTACACAGGAATAAAAATGCCCAGGAGCCTATATTCCTGCTACTCTGATTTCTGTGAAGTAAAAGAGTAACACTAACTTCACATCGCCACATCACTAGTTAATATTCGCAGTTTCAAAAATGTATCAATAGTATTATTGAGAAAAATATAAGAGCTTACTGAAAGTTTAATGAGACTAAACATTGATGAAGAGTATTCCCACATGTTTGTGCTTTTTATTCCTAGCATATAAGTTATCAATATATTAAAAACTTCAGTGTATCTGGTTTTTATGTGGAAATTCTGGATCTACTTGGGACTTGAGCTTTTTACAGGAGTTAAGAATGGATGATTTGCATTACTTACATGCAGACCTTCAGTTGAACATGCACATATTTGTGTGAACAATGCTGTCTTTAATCCACTGGATGGTTTTTAGCCTCCTTTTGTCAAAGAATCAAGTGACATAGGTGTGTGGGTTCATTTCCTGGGGTCTTCAATTTTATTTCATTGATTTTCCTGCCTGTCTCGCTACCCAATACGATATAGTTTTTATCACTATTGCTATGTAGTACGCTTGAGGTCAGGATAGTGATTGCCCCAGAAATCCTATTTATTGTTTATTTAGAATCGTTTTTACTATCTTTTTTTTTTTGTTATACCATAGAATTTCTAACAATTTCTATTAACTATAAATCTATGATTAATTGATTGGAATTTGTTGGTCGATTGAATTGTATCTCCAGAGTGCTTTTTGGCAAGATGGGACATTTTTATTATATTAATTCTGCCTGTCATGAGCATGGGAAGTCTTTCCATATGCTGGATATTCTTCGATTTCTTTCTTCAGAGACTTGAATTTCTTGACATACAGATCTTCACTTGTTTGGTTTGATATAACAAAGTTTTTTATATTATCTGTGGCTATTCGTGAAGGGTATTGTTACCCTAATTTCTTTTTCAGCCTGTTTTTTCCTTTTGAGTACGAGGAAGGCTATGATTAGTCTGAATTAATTTATATCCAGTCATATACTGAAATTGTTTTAATCAGGTTTAGGAATTCTCTGGTTGGAAGTTTTTGGTCACTTATAGTATATATTATATCATCTGCAAATAGTGATATTATGACTTATTCCTTTCCAATTTGTATCCTCTTGACCTTCCTTTTGTTGCCTAATTGATCAGGATAGGTTTCCAGTACTATGTTGATTAGGTACGGAGAGAGTTGGGCAGCCTTGTGTAGTCTCTGATTATAGTGATTTGCTTAAGTTTCTCAGCATTTCGTTTGATGTATGCTGCTGGTTTGCTGTATATTTGCTTTCTATATTTAGGTATCGGACCTTGAATACTGATCTTTTCAAGACTTTTACCATAAAGGGAGTTGAATTTTTTTTCTCAGAATTTAATGAGATGATCATGTAGTTTTTCTCTTTGAATTTCTTGTTTTTATAGTGGATTATGTTGATGGTTTCGTATTTTGAAATTCCCTGTGTTTCCTCGGATTAAAGCTACTTGATCATTAAACAAATGATTTTGATTTTGAATATGAATGAGTTCTTGGATTAAGTTTTGTGAGAACTTTGATTGAGTATTTTTGCATACGATATTCATAGGAGATTGGTCTGATGTTCTCTTTCTTGTTTGGTCTTACTGTGGTTGGGTGTAAACTTCTTATGATTCAAAGAAGCAAATAACTCCATCATCTATGACTCATTATAATTTTTGAAAACCCATCTTCATGCAAACCTTACTGAGTTTTAGTGCAGAGTGGTTTATAGAATATTGACATTGTGATGGGTTTTTACTCTGGAATTTGATTGGTTGTGGTTTCTTTATTGCCTTAATCTGTTATACCACCTAATTACGCAGGAAGAAGATCACAAAGCCATGTCCATATACAAGATACTGAAAAATGAGGAAAGCTTGGTGGTGATTGGAGTTGGACTGTCTTAGGAATTAGCATGTATACTGGGTTGTTTAAGCTAAATGACCAGCCTAGAAAAATATAATACAAGTAACATTATACATACTGAACAAGTTATATTTTGTGTGTGTGTATGAAATTATACACCTTGAATTATGAATCATGAATCTGAAGGGTTAGTTGGGAGAGGAATATATGACAAATAATTTATAGGAATACAAAGAATAGAAAATTATTATAATAATATTTTAATCTGAAATATTTTGAAAATCCTCTAGTAAAACCTCTGTAATTGCCCCTTTATTCCTCTCTCTCCATCACAGGTTCCCTTCCTCCACTTCCCATGAATCATCCTGTTCACCCGCAGTGCAGAAACTGAAAGCATCTAAACCCTGGTCTTCCTTCATCCAAGCTCATATAGTCTGTTGGGTTGTTATCATTTGCTTATAATCTTTTTGGATAATTTTCCGATTATCAGTACAACCATTACCAATAAATATTTAACAAATTTTTCATTTTCACCCCACAAACATTCAAATTTCTCCACGTTCTATTCCAATAAACGCTCCCCCCCCCCCCCCCCCCCCCCCCCCCCCCCCCCCCCCCCCCCCCCCCCCCACCCCGTGAAATTCAAGAATTCATTTCTTTCCTTAAATAGCCCTCCGAGTCATATCCACTTGTGTAAAATTATCACCCATTTTCTGTCAATCATTTCCTTCTGATGAGCGTCGGCATATCCGGCCATTATCTTCCCACGGCTTTTCCCCGCGCCTATTTAAACAAAGCTGCTAGATAAAATAAATGTAACATGTGTCCTTGTTATATGTGGAGTCTCTTTTTGGGTATATGTCCAGCTAGAGTTATAGCTGGGTCTTCAGGTAGAACCAATTTTTTTCAGAATCACAGGTTGATTTTCAAAATGGTTATACCAGCTTATATCCCACTGTATTGGAAGAGTGTTCCTTTTCTCCAATAAGGACAGGGAGAAGTTATAGAGGGTCAGGAAATTCAAATAAAAATCTGTAGGCAATGGGGGATGAGGAACTGGATATAGCCACTGGAGCGGTCCCAGATGCCAGAGAAACTGAAGGCTACCAGGACCCAAAGGGATGACTTTTGCCAAAATGCTCAGGAAAGGGGACGATAGAACTGTAGAGACTACCTCCAGTGGATGGTTGGCCCCATGGTAGAGGGATGAGGTCGCCTATCCATCTCGATGTTTTAACACAGAAAGAAACATTCATGTCCAAAGGGAAGTAACAGGACAAAATATGAAGCAGAGACTGAAGGATTGGGCCATCGGGGATGCCACTCCACCTAGAGATCCATCCTGTCTGCAAATACCAACCCTGACACTATTGCTTTGTTGTCAAGAGGCACTAGCTGAAAGGAAACCTGGTGTAGCCAGTGTTAGGAGGCTCTACCGCAACTGACACAATGTAGATGCGTGGGAATGTATGGAGCCAAAACATCAGACTGAGCTAAGGGACCTGGTGGGGGAACTGGAGGAGCATTGGAGGAACGGGAAGGGGGATTGCAATAACATTGAGAACAACATTGCCTGGCAGACCAACAGTGCTCCCAGAGGGACTAGACCACCAACCACGGAGTGTACAGGAAGGTACCCTTGTCTCCAGATACATATGTAAGCAGAGGGAATGGCCTTGCCTGACATCAATGAGAGGACATCCATAGTCTTGTGGAGTTTGATGTCCCAGCGGAAGGGGATGCTGGAGAAGTGGTGTAGGAGAGGGAAGAGTAGGTGAACCAAACGGGGAGTATCTAATCAGTAGCAAAAGGGAGGAAGGAGAAGTGGGTGGGACGAGGGGTTTGTGGAGGAGTAACCAGGAAGTGGGATAGATTTTGAGATGTAAATGAATGAAAAAAAAAAAAAAACACTGTAAGGCTAAAAGAGGATCTAATCACTTTCAAATAATACTCGTTTAAAACAAAAATAGTTTGGGAAATTGGCAATTAGACTTGAGATAGAATTATAGGTCATTCTGTTCTGCTGAATATTATGTGGACATTAGCTTAAAGGTATTTGGATATTATTCTATTAACATATTAACTAAATTCCACGTTTATGGTGGTAAGTAGTTTAGATAAGATCCTAAGGAAGTAATATTCAAGACAAATTAGGAAGGATGGCATGTTTACTCTCCAGGAACCACGTTAAGGTGGTAAATCATTTCAGGCAAGGAAAAAATAATAAATTCAGAAACCCCTCAATGCATATGATATGAGCTTCTTGGAAGATTCTATATTCACATCATGACTATTTTTATTTATATTTAAATCCAGCATATAAAATGTCTATGCTGTATGTCAAAGTAGGCTCTGTAGTCTGGTTTTTACATAAATTTTCTTTGCTTTTATTCATTGGGTTGTTTATCAGCTTTGATTCAATAATCATTAGGGGCTGATTTGTTTATATAAAACACACACTGTTTCTGAGAGATTGTAAAGTATTGTTGGGTTATGAGAAAAACGGGGTTTCAGCACTGCTCACTTAAGTGTCTGAAGAAGATTTGTTAGGGGATAGAACATTTATGATATTGCTTGTACTTCCCATTACCTTTTGATCAACATGATAACGGGACTAGCTCCTCCAAAAGCAATTGACTTGAACATTGTGATTTATTTAATGGCTTTCTGTTATGGCTTTGAGTTTCAAGTGCTACCCATTTGACTTCTATATAATCAATATTATAAATTCATGAGACAGCTTAAATTGAGTGACCTCTAGGGGTATATGGTTGAGATACATTTTAGTAAATTATATTAATATGTAGGCATAGTCATAAGTCCCAACTTCACTCCGTGGAAGTATCACTTAAATGAATGTTGGCCAAATACTGTTAAAAACTGACTAATGCTTTCTAAAGTATATTGTACCATGTTTGCCCTAGTTGAGCACACTATTTTAAGATAAAGTTAAAATAGATTATTATTATCCTCTGGCATTGAGTTCATCACATTGTTAATAGTATTCAAACTAATCAATATCAGTATTCATACAGATACATTAAGGAGGATAATGTGAGCTATCATTCCAGAATTTTAAATATATCAATATTTGTACGATGCAGTATTTGAAAATTTCTCATCTATTCATTACTGGAATAAGAATTCTTTTTTATTATATGGAAACATGTAAGGTGCAATGTATTTTTTGGTAAAACACATATATGCACTTGGGTACAGTTGCTATTGAGTACTCAATTAGTGCTTATTGAAAAGCTGTTTTACATTTATATGAATTGAAGAACTCAATGGAAGACAAATATTGCTGTACTTTTTGTTACATTTTCAGTATAAACATAATGCTTAATAAAACTATCCCTTTGACAAGCTGCCAAGGACATAATATCCACTGTTTTTTGTGTCTGTGAATCAACTTATGCTTTTGACCACAATTAGTCAAGTATTCATAAGTTGAAAACTTTTCATTCAACATATCTATAAAAATTTCTTTAGTAAAAGAAGATTCTTTATTAGTAGGATTTTTATCTAGAGTTTAGATAAGTAAGATCATAAGTATTTCTACTTGTAGTTTTATTTATAATTCTCAAAAATCAATTAGTGCATGGAAATGTTCTTATTTTAAACAATCTATACAATACAATATTTATATAAAACAGTAATATTACAATTCAAACACTACTATGGTCACTTTTATTATTACTAGTCTTACCTGATTAGCATTCACATAACAGAAGAAACCCCAGCAACATTATTATTGTTCTTTCATTAAAATGAGACAGGGTTTGCTGGTGGTGTTTTATACAGAAATCTGGAATTTAAAACGCTTGAAATTTGCACTAAAGGAAATGCTTTAATTATTTAATTATCAACTTATGAGAAGTGACATAGTTGAATGCCGTGAGTGGTATTCATGTGAAAATTTTTATATTTTATCTTTGAAATTATAACAAAATAACATATGCAATTCCCTAACCTGCATCTGAAACGCGCTTGTTTTCACTTGTGT